>JNHV02000296.1:6506-21898 GCA_001691785.3 Amanita brunnescens Koide BX004
TGATGTGGTGCCACTCACTCCCTGTGTGTCATGGTATAAGTTCTGAGTAGGAATTCCTGTCAGAGCTGTGGTGTTACGTACCCCCTGTTGGCCATGGTATGAGATCTGAATGAGACTTCCCAGCAAAAGGGAGTACACAGTTTCTTACATACTGTTGCTCATAGGATGAGATGTGATGAGACTACCAGGCAAAGAAAGTAGAACAACTTACTCCCTGTTGGTTGAATGGGAAGGAATCTAGATGAAATCACCTTGCAAAGAAAGAATGTAATGCTACATACAATCTGTTGTTTTTAGAATAAGGTCTGAATGATATTTCCTGGCAAAAATGCCATGTCACTCACAGCCTGTTAGTTTTTGGACAAGGCCTGAATAAGATTGCTGCAAGGAAAGATGGTTACACTCACACTCTGGGATGTCATGTGATAAGACTGCTTAGAAAAATACAATGGACTGTTTCATACAATCTGTTGGTCACACAATGATGACATGTGTTGAGGGCCTGCCTGGACAGGGAAAAAATGCAGCACCACTCACAGTCTGTTGATAATAGGATGATGTGTGATGAGACCACCTGGAAAAATGTGTGTGTCACCCACTTTCTGTTGGTCATTGGATGGGATTAGTATAGTAAGATGTTCTAGCAAAAATGCAGTGTCACTCACTTTTCCCTGTTGTCAGGAAACAAGGCTTAAATAAGACTGCTTCAAAAATGAATGTGATACTCACTTCCTGTAGTCATTGGATGAGATCTGATATGAAACTGTCTATAACAGAAGGAAATGCAGTGTCACTTACATACTGTTGGTCATGGGATGATATCTGTTAAGATTGCCTACAAAACAATGACTGCACTGTTGCTTACATACTGTTGGTCATGAGAACGAGATATAATGAGATTGCCTGCAGAGACATGATAGATGTCACTCACATTCTGTTTGTGATTGAAGCAGAGCTCACTAGCAGAAACAATGTGGCAATTACTCACTCTCTGTTGGATCATGTGTGTGTGTGTGTGTGTCAAATCAATCGGGCAAACATTTTTCAATGTTACTGACTTCCTGTTGGTCATGTCATAAGATTGCAGAAGCAGCCACAGAGAAAAATGCATTGTGACCTACATGCTGTTTATTATGCAATTAAAAATGCTCAACTTCCCAGTAGAAAACYCCTCAGTGTGACTCACACTCTGTCAGTCATGGAATGAGATACAATGAGATAGCTGTACAGAAACAAATACAATGCTACTTACTGCCTATTTGAAATTATGAAATAAGATGTGATGACAATAAAAGCATTAGTACTCACCACCTGTTGGTTATATCTGAGTGAGGCAGTGAAAAGCACCAGTGCAATATCACATACAGCCTGTTGACCATGGTAAGACAAGACTCCTTGACAGAGAAGTGCAAAATCACTCACATCCTATTGGAGTCACAAATGACATGACATGTGATTCCTTGATGGAAATACTGTTGCCACCTACTGCCTGTTTGTCATGACATGAGATGTGATTGAGCTGCCTCTCATGGTGACTTACACTCTAGTTGGGATGGGACAAGAATTGATAGACCATTTTAGAGAAAATATGCAGTGTCACCCACTTCCTGTTGTTCATTGTGAGACTGTCTGACTGTAAATGCTCAGGATCACTCACAAACTGTTTGTCAATGATCAGTATTCATTCAAGTCTAACTATTGCAATATTACATACCCACTGTTGTTTATTGCATCAGACCTATCTGCAGAAGTGTTATGGTATCACTCACATTAACTTCATTGGGCTACTCAATACAATGACATCAAACTTCCCYRAATAAAATCAAATGCAGCATACATCCTGCTCATGATTATGTTTAGTACAGTACAGCACTCCATAGAGGGCAGGTCACTGCACTCACATCCTGAGTCAACATCCAACAATACCATCATTATAGTGACATAGTTTCAATGAAAGAAATGTACTTTTCTAGCAACCTGTTGGTATTAGTAGCTTAGCATTTCCACAGTTATATCAATTTATTTGAAAAATACCCAGTAGTGGGGAAATTTGCTGAGAACTATGACAAAAACAGTTTTCCAAGGCTCATCATGATCTTCCACATTGAAGACATGCCTGGTGAATGTCAACATCATATTTTGAAATCAAACATAATGCCCACTCAAGTCCATATTTAATGCAAAGATCAAGGTTGTTCATTTGGATTGAGACAAACAATTCTTGTAGACTGGAATCATCAATTGCATCAGCAGTCTTCTCAGTCAGCTCAGGACAGTCATTTTCTGGAATGTCCATATCTGTTAAAACAATTATCTCTGAAGTCATCACAAGATATTGATCATCATGCCTTCCAAGCACACATATGCTTTTGGAGGATATTTGGTATCACAGACTTTGGGAAGATAAACTCTCTGAAAAGTGGCTTCAGCATTTTTTCTGGCTTTGTCCCACTTATCTTCTCTAGCATCTAATTTTCCAGACTCTTGGACTATTTGTGCATCAAATTTGGTGAATGCTACTATCAAAGGAACTGTGGATATGTTAATCATTTATCCAATCTTAACAGTCCATGGCTTGCCTTTTCCTGTTCCTTTATTAAAAAACTCAAGTTCTGCAGGCAGGATGGGGCGAGGGCTGTCCATTGGTAGACAGTACCTTTGCAATATTAGTAAGTTACCCATACAAAGTACAAATGCCAAGATGCCTACCAAATTGCATGCAACTGATCTTTCAATCGATCTGCAGCAGACCGCTTCTCAATGAAATCCCAAACAACCTCTATCTCTTCCCTTGCACCAGATTCAAAACCTTGAGAGTCATGGAACATAAAGTTGCATCCACTGTATGTAATCCCATGCTCAATATCATGCATGCCCCTCTGACAGTTTAATGCAAATGAGTGGAAATCTGACTTAATTTGTGATCAGAATCACCTCAATTGATGGCATTAAATGTATTGCAGAAGATGTCAGCTCATTGCCTAAAAATACTAAATGTATATGAGAATGTACATATACTGCATCTGACCTACCCTCCTTGTCATGTATAATGGGCTTTGTTCCCTTTGCTACACCACAAACCTTCTCAAGGATGGTTGTTTTTCCAGCATTAGCCCTTCCTATGACAAGAATGCGAAAATGGGGGCATCTGTACTGCTGCCCAAGCCTAGTGATATCATTCACATCTGGATCCACAAAGAACAATTCAAATTTTGGTGGAGTTGAACACTATTTTGCCTTACTGGATGCATGTGTGCCAGTAATGTCTGCCATATGTTTGGATCAAAGAGAAATAGACTAATTGGAAGAATGTGTCGTAAGAGCAAAGGACAAGCAAGTATGAGGGAAGGACAGAAGGAAGGAACATTGCGATTCTGCAAAGTATTGACACTGTACGGACCCTGGGAACAGCTTCCCATTCTGTCTGAGCCTCACGTCTTTGGCTTCTTCGGCTCCGGAACTGTGCCAGGCCCCCAGTCACCGCCATCAACGTGCCAGGGACAAAGTTCGTGCGATTGTGGTACATTTTTGGACGAACTTCTTGCCCCAGTCGCCGCCCGCGTGCCCCCAAGCATCTGGAATCTCGTGATATAGAAGAACCAAAACGGCCGATACATGCAATTCTGAGTCCTGACAGCAGCGGATTTTCAGGCGAACAAGTCTTTGGTTGGGAACCCGAGTCGGCCCGGGTGGGATCCGAGCACACCCGAGCACACGTACCCGCTCGGCTTCTCGCCAACGCATCGCTTATCATCTGAACAGCCGCCCCTCTGCGTCCGCGACCATGTTGCCCAAGGTCGCGACGCACATTCTACACACAACTTCCCGTGCCGCCGCCGCTGTGCACAACCAGACTTCGACGCTCAGAAATGTCCTCCAGCTCCAGTCTTCTTCTAGTCCTTCTTCAGCCAGTACTGCCAACATTGGTCCGTGGAACGGAAATGGCAGCTCAAGTCGCGGAAACAGCCACGGCCCCGGCCCAGGCGGTCAAAAGCAAAATGCGGGCAGCAGGTTCTACGCCGGTTTTACTGTGAGTCACCCGGTGACCGTATTTTGTCTGGAATTGACGCAGGCTGTATAAGGGCCCTGTCCGCGCAGTAACTCAGGCAAGTGCTGTTACATCCCAGGACGGCACTTTTGTGCAGCACGATGATAATCAGGAGGAGCCTGTCCCCGCACGTCGCGGTGCCCTTCGCGCTTCGAAAGGCCACCGCATACGAAGCTCAAGTCTTTCAATGGGCCGGGTAGAAACCCTCGGTGTCCTCAAGACCGTGCAGATACATGCGCGGTCGCGACATGCATTCACTCACACCCAAAGCGGGAACAACACAGCCAAGACGTCTAGGTCAACAGCTACACGGAAAATTCAACATTCTCGCCGTCTTATTTCACGCAGGAACTCTACCTCATCCCAAAACTCAGAGACTACTTCCCTGCCCGTCGTTGCCGTCCGACGGAATTCGACATACGCCGCCTCCCACGAGTCCTCAGTCAACCCTGCGTCCATACCTCTTCCTCCATCTCCTTCGTCCACCACGATAGATCTGTCCTCTGCAGACACATCCAATTCACAGCGTCATCCACAGCACCTAAACAGCAATTCGACCCCGCCACAGGAATCCCCAGATTCCGCCGCTCTCAAAGCCGCACTCACCCTTCTGGAACAAAATGACAACAGCAACTCACCCCAGGCCGCCCCGCCCCGGAAATCCCCAGCCTACGCTTCTCTCAGAGCCGCACGAGTCTCCAAAGACCCAAACGCTGTAGCAGACGCGGTCCGTCGCTTCCGCCAGGAAACAGAGAAGCCGACAATCGAAGAGTTCGACATGGCCCTGGAAGCCCTCGTCATGACACGCAGACCCGGAGAACCTCTCACCCTGATGATGGCGACGTACAACGACCTCATCCGGTCCACGCTCGTTCCTACGATAAAGACATACAGCTCTCTTATCCACGGGCTCACAGAACGAGATCATGAAGTGCAATGGCTTATGCGGGGTCTCCGGACGCGGTTGCACCGCAAGGCCACGTTGACTGGCGACCTCGAATTCGGCGACATATCGATAGAAAAACAGAAACTTGCTGCTCTCGAAAAGGAAGACAACTTTTCCCCCGCACTGGGCCTGTTCGACACTGTCCTTTCCATGGACGGCGGATCCAAGATGCTGCCCCCCGGCACGTACGTGTCCCTTATTCGCACCTGCGCCTACCGGGGCGACGCTACCCGCGCCGCCCGCCTCTTTTCCATGCTCGAAGACTTGCCCGACGTCAAGCTCACCCCGTCCGCGTACATGTTGCTCATACAAGCATATGCAAATGCAGGCGACATCGAGAGTGCAGAGGAGACGTTTGAGGACTTCCGCACGGTGTGCGCCGAAAGCCCTGACAAGCTGAATTGGCGAGTAGAGGGGGTAGTTCACGACCAGGACAAGATTATGCGGGTTTGGAACCAGATGATCGACGCCTATTTCCAGGCGGGGATGCCTGACCAAGCCGTCGGGCTCGTCGGGGAGATGCTCAACGAATCGACCGAAGGCTCTTTTGACGTCCCATTCCCTTCTTCCATGACGTACACCTCCATCTTGAACGGCTTCTGCAGCACCGGCGACGTCGAGACAGCTTTGGTATGGTTTAATCGGCTTTTGGAACAGCCCGACGCTCCCAGTAGCGACCCGCTCCTTCAAAGGAAGGCGGTGATTCGTCCTGACAGGGTTGCGTGGGATTGTATGGTTGAGGCACTGGCTAAGCATGGGATGGTGGACGAGCTCAACGCCGTTTTCAAGCGCATGTTGAAGGATGGACCGAAAGATGACATCAGCCCTAGGGTTTCGCACCGCTCTGCCGTCTTGGTCGCCAACTTGAAGCGGCTTCCGTCCCTCGACGCGGCGCGTGCGGAGCAGACGCTGTCCTTCCTCAATGACAATGTGATACAGACGATTGATGACAGGGTGAATCGCGAAAATATGGCCAAGAAGGTGGAGAAAGCTTGTATCGATCGCGGCCTGTTCAAACTAGGAGCCCAAGTCATGATCCAGTTTATACGTCAGAGTAAGCAGGACGCCGATGCCCCGACTGAAAACGCGGTTTACCACGCTCGGGAGCACCTCGGCTTGTTCTCTGCTTCGTTGTACGAATCTACCAAGGGTGCCGTTCCATTCGATGTTGTCCTCAGTCTTTGGCATTTCGCGGCGGAGATTGGTCAGACAGCGGCGTTTGCGGACAGGCATATACCTTTTGTCCTCCACTCGTACGGGCTGGCTCAACGGGCGGGAACTCTCCCGCAGGACATCAAACTGAAAGATTGGGCTGCCCTGCTGAACGGCGCTATTCAACTCGAGGCCGCCAATATGGGCGGATACAGAAACCTGTTCCCGGCTGTCGAGGATGACGCATTCCTTGGTATCGTTTCGCTCGTTGAAGATATGGAAGCGAGGGGTTTCAAGTTAGCCGATTTGGACGAGCAATTGGTGAACTGGATCCTCAAAGTCGTTTTTTTCCGGTACGAGACCAAGGACCTCAACACTATCACAAGCCGGCTTGGACCCGGATACAACCGTACGGTAGAAGATTTGCAGGCAACCGATCGACAGTCACCCCAGTCGGCATACACTTTGGTTGCTGAGGACCAAACTATATCTACTTCGCCCACGTTGAGCCTCGAATCGCCAAGCGATGGCGCGTTTCCTGTCGGCGAGCTCTCTATTAATGAGGAACTTACCTTGACCATTGAAAAGCTGCTTCGCAACCCCAAGACCCACGCAAACCCAACCAAAGCAGCGTACAACCGGTTGATGGAGGCCCTTCCTACCGGCCACATTCCTAGTCCTGCCATGATTGGACTCCTCATCGAGACTTTCGGCCGGAACCACAATTTAGAAAAGTTGAACAAGGTATACACCGCCGCTC
Source organism: Amanita brunnescens Koide BX004 (assembly GCA_001691785.3). Classification (NCBI taxonomy): domain Eukaryota; kingdom Fungi; phylum Basidiomycota; class Agaricomycetes; order Agaricales; family Amanitaceae; genus Amanita; species Amanita brunnescens. Next base: position 13,413 of record JNHV02000296.1, read on the forward strand.
ATGACGCGCTCAGGACGTTCGGACAGGATAAAGCGTTTGCCCGCGAGGCGTGGTTCAAGATTGAGGATAGCATGATCATTGGGCTCGCACACGCGGGTGAGATCGAGGCCGCACACGCTCACCGCAGGCGAGTCTTGGCCAATGGTGGTGTGCACTCTGCAGATGCGTACGGGGTCTTGATCTACACTGTCAAGGACACGACGGACGATACCTCCAACGCCATGGCGCTCTATAACGAGGCGCTAGCTCTCAACGTGCAGCCCAACTTGTACCTATACAACAACATCATATCCAAGCTTGCCAAAGCCCGAAAAGCCGACGAAGCCATGCAACTGTTCCACAAGATGGGCGCGTACGGGATATATCCCTCGTCTATCACGTACGGCGCTGTTATCGGTGCATGTGCCCGCGTGGGCGACATTCAGAATGCGGAAGGGCTATTTGGAGAGATGGAGCGCGCCAAGAACTTCAAGCCGAGGGTTCCGCCGTACAATACCATGATGCAGATGTACACGACGACGAAGCCGAATAGGGAAAGGGCGTTGCACTACTATGAGAAGATGCGACGGGATAATGTAGCACCTACGGCGCACACGTACAAGGTAACGTGGTTGTAGCCTGTCATCCTTGGTATAGTACTCACGCGCGAGTGTAGCTCCTTATGGATGCATATGGCTCATTGGAACCTGTCGACATCCAAGGAATGGAAGACGTGTTCCTGGCTCTTCAACGTGACATGAAGGTGCCCATTGAGGGCATGCACTTTGCATCCCTCATACACGCATACGGCTGCGTCGGCAAGGACCTAGACAAGGCCATCTCCATCTTCGAGTCGATCCCATCCTATCCGCGCGCCCAACCTGCGGATGCTGTCGTCTATGAAGCGATGATCAACGCACTCGTAGCGCACAAGCGGACGGATCTGATGCCTCAATTCATCGACAAGATGAAGGCACAAGGCGTGAAGATGACCGCATACATTGTTAACTTTTTGATCAAGGGTTACGCGAACGGTGGCAATTTGCCGAAAGCGAGGGCGATCTTTGAAGGCCTTGCTGATCCCGCCCAGGGAATGGCTGCTCCAGGGAATCACGCCCCCCATGATTCAGCTGCTGTTACCGGAACTGCAACCGCAGGTGGCATTGAGGAACTGGTTTATAGAGAACCGTCGACTTGGGAGGCGATGGTCCGGGCTGAACTAGGCGCAGGCCAGAGAGCGCGGGCAACGGATTTACTGGAACGGTTGAAAGCTAGGTCAGTACTCCTTCCTCTAACTGTACACGTCGATGGTGCTGATGAACGACTTTTTTTCTTTTTGCAGAAAATACCCCGAAGCGGTGTTCAACCGTATATCTGGGATCATGGTAGACCATTCCGCGATCCTATGAACGCCAATACCCGCGACATCAAAAGAAACAAAAAACGACACATGTCAATCAAGATAGACGGCTGTATGCGGAGCCCATGTGCGTCACACATAGACTCCTGCGAAATGCCACCACTCGGTCGCCGCCTCTTCATTCGCCCTAGATATGGTGTCCTTTACGCTTTTCGTACAGCTCTCAAAATCAAAAACACCAAAGAACACATGTAGCAACGCCAAACAATAATAAAAGTAGCGCATCATTACAACGCCCATTGCATCATATACTTATTACATTGCATAACCATCTAGTTATCCATTCTGTAGATTATAGTTAGAAGGAAAGTTACTAATATAATGACAATGTCGCATCTATCCTTTGCAATGTGATCAGCTGATACCGTTCGCGTTCACTGCACTTTCTGCCACTTGGGCTGCCACAAAACCTGTACTCTGAGCCTGAACGTGATTGCTACTTATCTACATGACCCCCACGCTCTCCATCGACTGCATTGTTCTTGGAGACTCGTCCGAGTCAGAGGTCTTCACGGTTGAGATTCTAGAAACAGAGAACGTCAGCATCCTGAAAGACCTTATCAAAGAGAAACGGTCCCGTCGCCTTCACCATGTCGATGCCTTGGAGCTCGCCGTCTGGAAGGTGTCTGTTCCTATCGATGACGGTTTCGAGGAGAAAATGAAGGCGCTCGATTTGAAGTCCGAGCAATCACTATCGGGTCGGACGAAGTTGGCCACGCTCTTTCCGCATAAATCTGCCGACGATTGCCTAGAAATCGTGGTAAAGGTTCCTGATGGTAAGCTCGAATCTCTTTCCGCCTCCCAAGTGCTCTCTAACTTCCGTAGTCCCCACGCACTCAAAGCTGGATCCACGCCTCACACTCAACTGCTTGACGAGTGGCGATGACGTTAATCATATGTTTTCGGTCAAAATAGCGCCGACTGAGAATGTCGAAGCCCTCAAAGAAGCAATCAAAGAGAAAAACAATACATTCGAACGTGTCGATGCTAGAATGCTTGATCTATGGAAAATCTCCATTCAGATCGACAATGCTTTGAAGAAGAATCTCGAAAACGTTGACTTCACCAATGGAACCCTACTGCCACTGACGGTGCTGTCCACACTTTTTCCAGAAGCGCCTGCGGAAGGTCAGTTGCACATTGTCGTAAAAGCACCCATTGGTGGTGAGCTCAAATCTCGCTCCACCTATCAAGTACTCTCTAACTTCAATAGTCTACGCGCAATCAAAGCTGGATCCACACTTCACGCTCAACTGTTTGATGAGCGGCGAGGACGTTAATCGCATCTTTTCGGTCAAAATAGCGCCGACCGAGAATGTAGCAGCTCTCAAGAAAGCAATCAAAGAGAGACAAAGGAATACACTCAAACATGTCGATGTTGATACGCTTGATCTGTGGAAAATCTCCGTTCGGATCGACAATGTTCAAAAGAATGATCTCGAGAACTTTGACTTCACCGATGGAGCCTTGCTACCACAAACGGAGCTGTCCACACTTTTTCCAGAAGCGCCTGCGAAAAGTCAGTTGCACCTTGTTGTAAAGGTCATGGGCCAATCGGATGAGACTCACCCGGCCGAGAAAGGTGTGTTTTCATCTTCTGGCATTTAAATCATGTGTGTAGACGACGCATGCCCTAGCGCACCGCAAGCTTTTAAAGGATGGGGAGGCTGCCGCCGCACCATCAGACGTTTCCAACAGCCCTGGGTTGTTCAAGTCGGAGCAAGAGAAATACCCGATTTATATCGGACGCCCAGCCGATCTTAGAGGCCCTCCCATCGCGATATATCACACGGCTTTTGCCCAACTTAAAGATGCATTACAGAATCTCGACAAGGTGGTCGACCCGCAGGAGGTGAACCGCGTGGCTGATACTGCTAAGTTGTGTCTGGCATCGACGCAAATATACACAACGGAGACGGAGTGCGCCGAGAATATCTACCCGTATATATGCAGCCTTTTGGGGATTGAACTTTCTGAGAATGTCGCTACGGCAATTGGCGGGAGGGAGGCTGAAAGCAATGCATTGGTGAAGCAAGTTCTCGATGATAAGTCGTTCGGAGAAACAGCTGGTATTGTGAGCCATCTGGAGGTGAAGAACGATCTGGGGGTCGCAGGACTATCTGGAATCCAAAATGTGCTAGAGTTGCGCAAGTCCCTCATTACTACGGAGGTTCGTCATCTACGTAACTGCGCAGCTGAAAGAAGCTGAATTAGGCTTTTCACAGTATGAGAATGTACGTAATACAACCTGCTGTCCCTGCATCACTATATGCATCGCTGGTCCATATATCAGCTTCGGCGGAGCAATCTACGCCGATATCATCGTCGCTGAGGCCTTTACGCCATTCATTTACCTCGGCGAGGCCGAGGAGCAAATCTTGACCCTTTCCCGGACCTTTGCCGCTGTTTCGCATGCCATTGCGATACTCAAAGAATACTATCGTTGTTTAAAGCTAAACCCAGGCCCACCCAACGTGAACCGGCTATTTCCTCAGCCAACCTATGCTACCCGGCACCCGCAAGAGATACCAACAATCATTGGCAGATTTGAATACGCTGGACGCAAGCCGAACGACTATCGACGCGCACTGTTTGAGGCGACATATAAGGGCCGCTCAGTGCTCATCAAGTTCTGCGAAACATACCACGGAAACGCTCATGAGATCGTCGCCAAGGCCGGCTACGCGCCAGAGCTGTTCTTCTGCGAAAGATTGCAGGGTGGGGTGATGATGGTCATCATGGAACTCGTCTCTGCCAAGGATGCATCTCATCATTTCGGCGGTGCCGAAAAGATTCCCTCAGATCTCTTGGACGACGTGAAGGCAGCGATCAGTATCCTTCACAATGCAAATCTTGTGTTCGGGGATGTGCGCCGGCCCAATATTCTTGTCAAGAAGACAGATAATGACAAGTTACGAGCGTTGTTGATCGATTTTGAATTGGTTGGGCAAGCAGATCAGGCACGATATCCACCCCTTCTGAACGACTCGGGAGAGATTACATGGGCCGCAGGCGTACAGCCACACGGGTTGATGAAGAAGCAGCACGATTTAGACATGATTGAAAGACTCAACCTGTTCGTAACGATAAACTGATCGGGCGACACATATCATAATAGCTACATCATGAATACCGTTAAGACCCGCCTAGATCTTCCATCCAGGAACTAATCTGCAAAACACTGTCCTGGCTGGCATACTAGTGAATGCTCCAGTCAGTTTAAGGTAGCCCTATCGGGACCGATGCCCCTCTGCCGGAACCCCAGTGAGGAAGCCTTGTCGCTGGTCTGCGACCATGCTGGTGCGACGGATGGCGCCAAATAAAAAGGCAGAGTTACGTGCACTGACTGCCATCAACATACTTTTCCTGTTTGTGGAGACGGCGGACATGCGCTCGCTGGTCATTTATTACTGGCACTTAGGACGGGACAGGGCGGCATGAAAGAAGGAGCGCCAGACTCGTAGATTGAGTTGGAGTACGCAGAGGCCTGAGACCGTGGTAGTGTCCGTTGCCAAGCGTGACGGGGACAACCGAGGGTACGCGTCCGTTACCGGTTGTACGGGGCGCATGTGTAGGGACCACTTCCGTATCCTAAACAGACTTAAAACTCATTTGGCACGGTTCATCAACTGTATTCGTAAAGTACACAGAAAAGATACGAAGAAATGAAAAGAGAAAAAGATATCATCTATATCTAAATGGAAAAAAAGGGAAGTATTCCGTATGTTCTAATCGCCACTATATATACTGAGTGTAATTGGTTTTGAAATGTCACTGCGTTCAAAATTCAGGAGATGGACATTGGTATTATTCAAATTGATTTTTGAGATGCCAGGGAAGAAATGCCTTTGCGACTTGCCGAGGCGTATTACTTTCGTTTCTCTATATTCATTTCTAAATCATTCCGGTTCCGGTTCCAGTGAAATACGGCGCAGAAGCCTTGATAAGTCGAAGATGGGGGTATATCCAGGTGGCAGGCCTCTTGACGCGAGAGATTATACAAGAGATTTCCGTCAACTAATCGAGATGACGCTGATCGTAAATGATGATCTTGACGCAGATATATGCGCAGCTTTAAATCAATCCAGGACGAATGGAAAGGCCTAGAATGTTGACTAGTAATGTTGATGATGATAGGCTAGACACCAAGGGCGTGTTGGAGTGAGAAAAGAAATGGAATCTGAAGACGAAGAGAATCCATGAGACGCCGAATAGGCGACAAATCCAGAGATATAGATATTCAGAGACGTTGAAGAGGCGAGACAAATCCAGAGATATAGAATATTCCAAGAGATGGATAGTCTGACTGTCTGAGAGAAAGAGAAAAAAGAAATCCAGAAAGATGCTTGAAAGTTGAAGTGGTCCGGGTATAAGCCGCCTAAAATCTTGCAGGATCAACTGAAAAGGCCAAAAAAGGCCGTAGCGCAGCCTGCGCACGTCCTTCATCCATGTTATCAACAAAGCGCGGGCTGAACACCACTTCCTTGTTGAACCTAGTCTGGGTATTACTGCCGACCGTAAATGCTACCTCTATACGCAAGTCGGCATGAATGTTGTTGCGAAAAAATGGCCATCAATTTCAAGCGGCCAGAAGCGAGTCGTTTCCAGGTTGCGCGGCGATCCTGCTTCCTCTTCATCGCCGTCTTCCCCATCGCCAAACACTTCACGGCATAGCTCGAGATAACTTTCGCGCCATGCCTCGTCTTGGTACTCTACAACATCGCCTTCACCGTCGGAGTTATCATCTGACTCTTCAGCAGGATCATTGAAGTGTTCAGCAATAGGTTCTTCAACTTCGGCACACTGTTTTACGGGTGTCGAAGTGGCTTCTGTATCGAACTCCTCGCTATCTTTCCGCTGCCCGGTTACTGAAGGCAAAGTTGGCATAGGTGTAGATTGCGCAACGTTAGACAACGGAGCGTCACCTTGACGTCGGCGCTTCCTGGGGTCCCTGGTCTCTAAAGGCTCGATTGCATCGTCACGCTTTCGCTTCTTGACCGGAAGAGGATCCAGAGGGATGAATTTGATTTCCTTAGACTCTTCAACATCAGCCCGCTGTTTTACAGGCGTCGAGGTGGCTTCTGAAGCGAATTCTTCAACGTCTTGGCGCTTCCTGGCTGGCAGAGGCATATTTGGCAAAGGTGTAGATTGCGCAACATCGTCAGATAACGGAGCACCCTGACGTCGACGCTTCCTAGGGTCCATGGTCTCTGGAACCTCAATTGCATCATCGCGCTTTCGCTTCTTGACTGGAAGAGGATCCACAGGAACGGAGATCACAGTCTGGCATTTGACGGTTGGTAGTGTAGAGCTCTCAGGTGATTCTGGAGCATCGACACGCCTGCGCTTTTTTGCTGGTAGGTCGAAAGACTCAAATGCATCACTGAGCTTACGCTTTGCGGGAATAACAGGTAATTGAGGAGTATTGACATCCTTCCGCTTTGTCGCTGGTAGCCCAAAAGACTCCGATGCATCACTGAGCTGACGCTTTTGTAGAGCCACAGGTGATTCAGATGCACTGGCATACTTACACTTTTTGGCCGGTATCCCGGAAGACTCCGATGCATCGCTAAGCTTACGCTTTCTACTTGGTATATGAGTGGGAGATTCAATGAACCCAGCCGCTTCGAGCTTGCGCTTCCTAAGTGAATCCTTTACAGGTAGCTTCCCAGCCCTTCGCGCCGAGATGATTGGAAGATCGGTCACGTTGACCAGAATGGGTGACGTGATGACGGTGTTTACTGGATTCAGTGTGGTAACTCTATGCTTTTCAATGTCTGATGCAACGTCGTCATCAAGGCCCTTACGAATGAAAGAGGGACATACTGTGAGTTTGAGTAGCGAAATCTTCGCCCAATACCTGACCAAGCAAGGTAGGTGCATTAAGTGAATCCTTAACAGGTGGCTCCTCAGTCCTTCGCGCCAGGATAATTAAAGGATCGGTCACGACGACTGGAACGGGTGGAATGATGACAGTGTTTACTGGATTAAGTGCGATAATCTCATGCTGTTCAACGTCTAATGTAACGTCTTCATCGAGGCCCAAATATATGAAAGTGGCACATACTTTGAACCTGGGTGGCATGTTCGTTTGCAACGATGACTTCATCCAAGGCCCGGGAGAGAGGAAACGTGTCAAATACATTCACAATAGGGATAATAGGACGGGCAGTAATCGCCGCGAGGTCTTCATCCAAGGCCCGCGAGAGAGGAGACAAGTCAAAGGCATTGGAAACAGCTGCGGCGAACCGAGCGGTTTGGGAAGTAACGTCTTCGTCTAATGCTCTAGCAAGGGAAGACAGGTCGAAAACGTTCAAGGCCGCCCTGGCGAGGCGGCCCGCTTGAGGTAAAACTATCTCCTCCAATGCGCGAGAGAGCGCAGATAAGTCAAACACACTAAAAACGGCCACGACGGGTGAGCTCGCTGTAGGCGAGATGGATTAAAACGCGTACTTTCGCAGTAGTCCATTATTAAGAACCATTGTCGTTGTTATACGAGAAATCGCTGTATTCTCTGAGAGGCGAGATGCTTCTTAACTGACGATGGTCAAGATGGAAGGGAAGAAAGATAATCTGAGACAAGAGGCGCAAGGAGTTATATAAGTATGACGGAAATACGTCAGCCTCCAAACACAACACACCATAAAACAGCCACTTTCGTGACCGCTGTTATACCTTGAAAAGAAGCACAAAATTTTGCATACGTCTATCTTTTGAAGGTAGAATAACTCGCCGTTAAGAATTGAGAGGATGGGCGCGGTGAACGCGTCGATGCGATGCGACTGCGATAAACGATCGAATCAACGATCGGAATTGCACTAGGAGAGAATTGACAAAAAAGGCATCCCAAGAATGTGACGGGCATACCAGAATGGTTCATCGCCATTGAGCGCTGTGAGCGTGCATATCGGTCATCGAAGGCAATGTTTGAATATGCGAAGGAGATCAACTTGCACCCGGACCGCAATGATATACGACATTCAGTCAAATGATTGGAGAGAAAGTTGCATGTACGACGTTCTGCAAGACTGCATTCGAGCAGGTTGGGACCTAGATAGGCCAGGCCACTGGCAACCTCCCTGGATGT
>JNHV02000297.1:0-21958 GCA_001691785.3 Amanita brunnescens Koide BX004
CATCGACTCGTTTACCAATCTCACATGCACCTATTCACTGATTTTCCAGACTTACCTTGGTGGCGAGAGCTTTGCGGGACAGTGGATACCATACTTTGGTATATCTTTTCCCTCGTAGCACGATCCTCAACTTACATGCGCTGCGATAGCGGAGGCCATTCTCGAATCTAGCCATCGGTAATGGCTGGATAGGTCCTCGGCGACAATACCCAGCATACCTTGATTATATGGTAAAAGTAGGGATTCTAGAAGAAAACTCAGAGGTGAGCCCTTATCAATTGCCTTATCCCCACCTAGACAGAGCATGGCCTTGGAAAATGGCCAAAATATCTGTCAACAAATGCATGAACGCAATGTCGAAAATCACGACCTTTGAACCTATGTCAGTCTATGAATGTTCTGGACTCACTAGACGTTGCCACAATTCGAGAGAAAAGGTGCGTTGGTGTATATATGTCTTATGATAGCCCGTCTAAGCTCCATTGGCAGGGTGAATGGAAAAGAAATGTGCATCAACATCTATGACGTCCGTCTCGACGATACGAAACCCGATTGCGGTATGAACTGGCAAACAGACATCAAGAATATAACTCCCTATCTGGAAGTGCGTGTCTTCATCGGCTTCGATTGGCACCTTGCTCACTCATCGATCAGCGGTCCGATGTCGTAGATGCTCTTCATGCACCTTCCCTTTCCGGGAGATGGGTTTAATGCGGTGGCACCCATTTTAATGAACAAAAGCTTAATGCTTCTGTAACTGTATTGCTCAAAGTGCTCTCAAAGTTACCTGTCTTGCTTTTCGCCGGCGATCAAGATCTCACATGTAATTATGTGGGACTAGAAGCCATGGTGAAGTCAATGATATGTAACGGCGGAACCGGCCTGGGGCTGAGCTTGTTCAAGCATTCTTATGAAACCTTCGGCTGACGTTCTCTATAGACCGTCGAGACCCAATCATGGAGTGTCAGCGGCGCACCAGTTGGTACTTGGGTTACGTCGAGGAACTTGACGTATGCCAAAGTGAGCATGGGTGAAATGCACGACTGGGCCCGCATGCTAATGGTGCATTGCAGATCTTCAACGCTTCGCATATGGCAGCGTATGACGTCCCTCACGTCACGCACGACATGATTCTTCGGTTTATGAATGTCAACCTTTCTGCGATCGTCGATGGATCAGCTAGGATCCCAAGCAGCATCGGAACTAACACAAAACCAATCTTTGTTGCAACTAGAACAGCGAAGCCTATGAACCTTCCTGCGTCGGTAAAACCCCCGAGTAGGGTAAAGCGATGTGGGAAGGTGAGCCACAAGCGCAGTTGCATCCGTCATCTGCTAACGTCGATCCAATCAGCATATTACAATGCAGGATCTGCTGCGCTTATTCTTGTCCTTGTCTTTGTTGGAATTGGTGCGTTTCTGTGGTACCGCGCATGTAGGAATCATCGTGTGCAATTACCTCAAAACAAGGGCGCAGAGGAGAGTATGCCCCTGACAAGCCACCCCTATGGTCACCCGGATGAAGATCATGAGCATGATCTGTACCCTACAAAGCAGAATGCAAAAGGTAAGGCAAGGGCGGTTGAAAATGGCTACTCCGAAGGGGAAGGGGAGCCCATGTTTAACGTTAGCGAYAGCGATGACGAAGATACTGGCCATAGGTGGTCATGATACGGTTGGTTTTTATACTATATAGTAAGATTCGTAATTTGTCATGAATGTAATATCGTTCGTGTCAATATGGGCGCTCTGACTTTGAAGAGGTCTAGAACGGGACCAGGCCTGAATTGCGTTCGTTTGTGTATCAAGGCCGGAGATGAGCCTGCGGCAATCCGCAGTTTCTTGACCAACACTACTCACGTCACGGATTTGTCAGCGTAACATAACGCCATTTTCAATCTCCGCCACAATATGAGGCATCAAAAAGTACACACCTGTTCCTTCCGTGAAGCTTCCCTAATTCCTAAATAATTCTTATTCCCGAGACCCTCTTTAACAGCCTTAATGTGATCCTCATAACCAGGATCCTGATAAGCTCGAGAGCGATTGCGACACATGACGAAATTTGGCATTTGGATTTTGAATCTCCGACTCGGCAAGCTTCGGCGAGCATGACAGCCCAAGCAAAATATGGAACTTGAACTACAGTGGAATTCAACATAGAAACTATCGGAATAGGATCATATACAGTCTTAAAGCTTGCATATGAAGAGTGGTAATCAGCGGCAGGCCTAGCGCTGAGATATGGGGGAGTGGGCGAAGTGCTGATGGGAAGTTCCCACACCAGGCAACGGCGTTCTCGCTGGTATGCGCGCGGATAGCTTCAGCTCTGACAAAAAGTTATCATATAGTCGTATGAGTTGTTTTATTTTTGCAAGACAAAATTGAAATCGACAAAACACAAACTTGTTCCTCAGGCTTGCCCCGCGTACGTGTCGATTTCTATCACTAGGGGTTGTTGTTCTATTTACGCTGTATTTTCCAGCGCAGCACATGTTCATCCGGCTTCTAAGGGCGGGCGCTGTGCTCCTCGCAGCCTCTATACTTGCCACAAGCGCTCCAACCGACAGTAAGCACCTCTCTCTGTTTGCTACATTTCTCGCCGCTCACGTAACCAGTACCATCTGCGGCATCCTTCTACGTGCCCTCTCTACCCGATATACACCAAGACCCTAACCACCCCCTCACAATATATGCCGGAAATCTTCTGTCCGACCCCAAAGCCGATTCTAGGTCCTCACCTACGGAGGTCTTCGCTCACCTCTTTTTCGTAGTGGTGCAGAATAGAAGGACAGCAGATAAGGAGCGAGTAATGTTCTGGTTCAATGTATGTAATTTATACCGACGTTCAAGTCGCTTTGATTTCTGACAATGTATAGGGTGGTCCAGGGTGTTCCTCCTTTGATGGTCTTATGATGGAAGTGGGCCCTTGGCGGGCGGATGGTAAGGGAGGTTTTCAAGTGAAGGAAGGTGGTTGGGAAGAGTATACCACTATGGTTTTCAGTACGTCTCATTCCTTTCATACCTTTGACTTAGTCCTCACTCTTGTGCGCAGTTGATCAGCCTGCGGGGACGGGTTTCTCCTATACCAGTTCAGACCAATTCATACAAACCCCCCATGAGGTGCGCGGCTATCATGGACCACTAGAATGTTCTTGACAAGGACAAAGGCTTCAGAACAATTGTTGGTATTCCTGAGGAACTTCTATAAAGTCTTTCCGCAGTATCTAAACATGGATGTTCGTCGACTCGTTTACCAATCTCACATGCACCTATTCACTGATTTCCCAGACCTACCTTGGCGGCGAGAGCTTTGCGGGACAGTGGATACCATACTTTGGCATGTCTTTTCCCTTATAACACATCCTTAACTTATGCGGTGCGATAGCGGAGGCCATTCTCGAATCTAACCTTAATATCCCCCTCCGAGGAGCAGCTATCGGTAATGGCTGGATAGATCCTCGGCGACAATACCCAGCATACCTTGATTATATGGTAAAAGTAGGGATTCTTGAAGAAAACTCAGAGGTGAGCCCTTATTAATTCCCTTATCCTCCGCCTAGAAAGAGTATAGCCTTGGAAAATGGCCAAAAAATCTGTCGACAAATGTATGGACGCCATGTCGAAAATCACGACCTTTGAACCTATGTCAATCCGTGAATGCTCTCGACTCACACTAGAAGTTGCCAAAATTCGAGAGAAAAAGTGCGTTGGTGTATATATGTCTTACGATAGCCCGTCTAAGCTCCATTGGCAGAGTGAATGGAAAAGACATGTGCATCAACATCTACGACGTCCGTCTCGAGGATACGAAACCCGATTGCGGTATGAACTGGCCACCAGACATCAAGAATGTAACTTCCTATCTAGGAGTGCGTGTCTTCATGGCTTCGATTGACGCCTTGCTCACTCATTGATCAGCGGTCCGATGTCGTAAATGCTCTTCATGCATCTTCCCATTCCGGGAGATGGGTTGAATGCCGTGGCACCATTCATTCTCATTTCGATGAACATAAGCTTAATGCTTCTATAACTGTGTTACCCAAAGTGCTCTCAAAGTTACCTGTCCTAATGTTCGCCGGCGATCAAGACCTCATATGTAATTATGTGGGACTAGAGGCCATGATGAAATCAATGACGTGGAACGGCGGAACTGGTCTGGGGGTAAGCCTCTTGTTCAACCATTCTTAYGAAGCCTTTGGTTGACGTTCTCTATAGACCGTCGAGACCCAATCATGGAGTGTCAGCGGTGCACCAGTGGGCACTTGGGTTACGTCGAGGAACTTGACGTATGCCAAAGTGAGCATGGGTGATATGCATGCTTGGGCCCGCATGCTGATGGTGCCTTGCAGATCTTCAACGCTTCACATATGGTGCCGTATGACGTCCCTCACGTCACGCACGACATGATTCTTCGGTTTATGAATGTTAATTTTTCTGCGATCGTCGATGGATCAGCCAGGATCCCAAGCAGCATCGGAACTAATACAAAACCAATCTTTATCGCAACTACCACAGCGAAGTCTACGAACCTYCCTGTGTCAGGTAAAACCCCCGAGCAGGATAAAGCCATGTGGGAAGGTGAGCCACCAGCGCAGTTGCACCAGTCATCTCTAACGTCGATCCAATCAGCATATTACAATGCAGGATCTGCTGCGCTTATTCTCGTTCTTGTCTTTGTTGGAATTGGCGTGTTCCTGTGGTGCCGCGCGCGTAGGAATCATCGTGTGCAATTACCCCAAAACAAGGGCGCAGAGGAGAGCATACCCCTGACAAGCCACAACGGTCACCCGGATGAAGATGACGCGTACCCTACGAACCAGAGTGCAAAAGGTAAGGCAAGGGCGGTTGAAAATGGCTACTCTGAAGAGGAAGGGGAGCCGATGTTTAACGTTGGCGACAGCGATGACGAAGATGCTGGCCATGGGCGGCCATGATACGGTCGGTTTTATAATCTAATCTAGTAGGATTTGTACGTCATGGATGTAATGAATCGTTCGTGTCGATATGGGCCCTCTGACTTTGAAGAGGACCAGGGCTGGATGACGTTTGTGTATTGCAGGGCTGGAGATGAACCTGCGACAATGCGCAGCTTCTTTGCCAATGCCATAACCAAATTCTCCCACAGCAGGCAATAGCATTACCGCCAGTACCACSTATGCGCGCGGGAAGCTTCAGCTCTGACAAAAAGTTGTCATATTATCGTATGAGCTGTTTTATTTAATGCAGATGTCCATCGGGATCATAGCTCAGCTGGGAGAGCGTTAGACTGAAGATCTACAGGTCCCGCGTTCAATCCGCGGTGGTCCCACTTGACTTTTTCCCTCGTTGGATTCCATTATCATGGATAGCACACTCGATACCATCCATTGCAGTACACAACATATGCGACTCATATAATCATAATTATTTATATAAACGAAAACGGCGACGAATGCTCTGCCAATCGCGGGAAGGGGTTGTTCACCGAGAGCACCACCGTCTGCTTCTCATGGCTGATATATCCCATCATGTAACGTTTGTATATCATGTTCGCCACAAAGCATTCGGCCTCTTCCTGTGAAACATCTATCCCCGATATACGAAGTGAGCAGTGGAACATAGTGATTGGAATTCTGGATGACTTGTTTGTTGCGATCCAGCTATTCCAAAAGGTTATATTGACAATCGGAGGCTAGTGATCAGAACGCTTACACCCGTCTGAATAGACCACGCATACATAGTTCGCGTGCCTTTTCCAGTGTTAGCCACAAGTTGAGCTCGACGAGGCGTCTTTCCCTGCTTTCCAGTGTTCTGTCAAACCCGGCGATATCACCCTTGCGGATGGCGCTGATGAAGGGCATAAAGAGATCCACGAGGACCGGGAAACGCTCCAATAACTCTTCCGATGGCAGGTGTCCTTTCAAGATGCGAAGGGGAATGAGATATGTTAGAATCCGTCTGTAGATGTTCTGTTATCGAAATTGTGGCATTGAGTGGAGCAACGCACGTTTGGTTTGACTGCGATCCTATATGACAGTGATAGAAAGCGAGGGTGAGTTCCTGCTCAGCCTTAGGTTGAAATGAGATTACACGCTGTGCGTTTCAAGGTAACGCCGACACGCACATTAGCGTAATCCTCATTTAGGAAGCTTATCATGCCAATGTAGTATCGGTATGTGACCTGAGGAACCGGTTAGCTCACAGATACGCGGATGTAGAAACTCATCCCTACTTGGTGCGAGCGGGGAAAAGCTGACAATGGCGGGACGTCTGTGCTTGCTTGGAGAGCTCTGAGAATATTTTTAGACAGCGAGATACGTTTCACCTGTTGAAGATCTTCAATACAGTGACATAAATCAGGCTGGTATCAATTACCCGGAAGTAGCATTTCATTATCAGTCCTACAACATAATATAGACCCCACTTCCGTGACTGATCGGGGGGCGATATCCTTCGTCACAAGTCAGGAATCATCATTGGAGTCGAGAAGCGTCAAGTACCTATCTGTTATACAGTTCGAAAAAGCCTTTGAGATTGTTCTCGCGGCTTCTTCCATGAAGTCGCTTTTTTGGTTATTACACATCGCATCAAGGTCCGCCTGTCGTTACACTGTATTAGACGAGTTGTTTGGGTGATAGGTGGCATTGTTTACGTCGTGGGCCAGATCCCTCAAGTCCCTCAGAATGGAAAAAAGCGCCGGTAGCGTCCAACCTTTGTTCTCGACAAAGAACTTGAAAAAAAGGCTGAAAACCGGCGAAGATCAATCAAGAACCGATTCGACTGGATCAGCACTGACGATACTAGGGTTGAATGTTCTTGAAATGCCTCCCCTGGTCGCCTTTTCGCAACATGAGTGCAGACTAGCACGTATTGGATTGCAATCTCGTCCCAGGGAGTCACCATGCTTCCTTTATATCTATCCAACAGCAGGCGCTAACGGGCTACATCCTCGTAAGACAACTCCTTCGGCAGGGGGAACCAGACAAGTACCGTTGGGTTCCGAAACTCTTTTACAAGGTCCTTTCCGTGAGGACTTGTAGGGCGGAGGAGGTACGCGAGGTTGGGACCATTTTCTTCAGCCAGAGCGTCGTTCAGTTGGGTTATATAAGTAGAAAAGTCGATGGGCATGTTAAAAAGAATGGGCGTCGGAATAAAAAGTGAACCGATTCCGATTGAGATCTCACGCCCTGAGCTCTTATCTAATAGCTACCATGGCACTCAAGCCTGACCTGCAACCACTGGTTATCGCGGGCCTTTATAGTTCCCCTCATACCCTTGATGTGTTCTGTAAGTATTTCTCATTACTTGTGGCCTTGATGTCTGATTTCGTTAGTGGATTATGTTTGTCCGTACAGGCATGGATCTGTTGAATCATGACGTCATCTGATGATTTGACTCTTCACGTAGTGCGAAGATGATTGGCACTATTGACAGTGTCATCAAGCCGCTCGTGGACGAGGGCGGAGAGTATTATGGCAAAGTAAAGGTCATCTTTCGACCTCAGGTYCAGCCCTGGCAYGCGACRTCGACATATACTCATGAAGCTGGCCTTGCAGTGGGTACAAAGTATTAAGACACGTACGTGTTTGTCAGTAATCTGACATACCAGGCTCTTCGTGCATCTCCAGAGAATTTCTACAAATTCTCTCTCACCGTGAGCATTTCTAGCCATTGGTACCCAAGCAAGT
Source organism: Amanita brunnescens Koide BX004 (assembly GCA_001691785.3). Classification (NCBI taxonomy): domain Eukaryota; kingdom Fungi; phylum Basidiomycota; class Agaricomycetes; order Agaricales; family Amanitaceae; genus Amanita; species Amanita brunnescens. Next base: position 7,670 of record JNHV02000297.1, read on the forward strand.
CTTGAAAGTAGTTTTCGTAGCTTTTTGATCACCAGAGGGAGTTCTATGATCAGCCAGCTTCACACCTAACTGCCTTCCAAATTCGTGAGAGGCTTAGGGACATTGCTGAAGAGGTCCTGCCTGAACCCATGGTCGAGAAGTTTTGGAACTTGCTGCAGCTTCAGTCTACCCCAAATGGAGGGATTGGTGTCACAGATGATCTGAAATATACTAGTGAGTCTGTTCCAAATTCTAATCATTCATTGGAACATATCTGATGTATATAAAGTCAAATTTGGCCGACAGAATGGCATCCATGTCTCTCCAACTGTCTTGTGGGATGGCCTTGTTGCCAATGAAGTTTCCAGTTCCTGGGTTAAGAATGATTGGATAGAGTTCTTGCAGAAGAAGATAATTGTATAATTAAATGTTACAGCAGTTGGTCATGGTGCTTATGCATGTAAGATAGTATTTAGGCAGATAATAACTGAAATTCTCACTCATGATTGAAAAGCTTTTAGGCCCACTGCAGGTAGACATCAGTCCTCACTTTGGATATACCTTCTCCTCATCATCACATTCCTAGGTTGCTATCTAGGAGTAGCATACATCACTGATTCACCAATTTCTACAGTATCTCAGCATGTCTAATATCACCCTTGCATTTTCAATGCCCTCACACTGTCTCATGGAAACCAAGTCTTGCTGGCTTCATGGATGGATTATTGAACAATAACCAGGTGGTGCAGAAAATTGATGGGCAGTGGTGACAGCCTTGTAGGAACTTAGAGGATCAAATCCACACCTGCCAGTGGTCCTGATATACATACTTGCTTTGTTCAGATCATTTGTCTTTCTCTTTCAGATCTTGGATTTTTCCAGCCCAGATGTTCAAAATATTAACTCGCACACTAACCATGCATGCTATATACAGTTTCTTTTACTGCTCAGTTAAGAGATTGACTATGCCACACAGCTTTTGTTGTCAAATTTAGTATTATAGTAGGAGATCACACCTAAATTGTTAATCTCAACCAGTCTCAACCAGTCACAGTGGTTGATTTCGGACCACTGTCAATTACAGTCAGGTTGCTGGTTGGGTACTTCGACCCAATCCAATCTTAAAATGCTACAGTTGAGTGATTTGTGAGTATTGTATCTCAAATGAGACATGTATTCAACAAGTACATTGTGGTATGTAGATGAAGCATAGATCATTTACATAGATGTGACCATTATGAACAACACACTAAATTTAAATAGCTTTGGAAAAATGTGGGAGTGCCAGTGGTAGTATTTTTGAATGTTTACAGCATACTATGTTGCAACATATATGAACAACTGCATGAAATTTAAGCCAAGTACATACCATCACATGTGGATAATCTGATTATACAAGAATTCAAGTAAATCTTGATGCCTAGAAGGCACAGAAGTKGAAGTAATCTGAGCCTTGAGCTTCTCCACATAGCCATCACTCTTAAACTGTTCAAATGCATCCATGATTGAATTATTGAATGTATTTTTCATCCAGAATGATTKCCAAGCAATGATATTGATGGCTTTTCAGATGTTAGTAAGAGAAAAATGAATAAAAACAGGGATATAAATATTACCAACTAAAATTTGGAAAGCTACAGGCTGGTTTAGTTACAATGTGACTGTCAATTGGATATCACAGGAACAATGGCAACACTGACGGTTTTGGAAAACTTTGTTAAGCCAGCAGATTGCTCTTCAAACAAGGGGAAAAGTTCAGACTGATGAAAAGAAAAGGTAAAACATCTGCCTGTCAAGCATAAATGATAATAGACACACAATCTAGCATGGAAGTTAATATGGCTTTTAATTATTCCATGTACCCTGGCATTTCTCACCTAGACAAGCCAAGAAATATAGAGCAGCAGGAGAAGAACTAAATGTTATCTTACAAGCTATTTATAGCAATATCATCCAGAAAGGGTAAATATGTATGAGCAATATCACTCACTGGCTGTTAATCATTGGAAGTGACATGAGAAAAGACTGTCAGGAGAAAAAAGGATGTCTCATTCACAGCCTGTTGGTCATGCAGTGAGACTGCCTGGCAGAGAAAAGGGTATCATCACTCACTTCCTGTTAGTAATGGGATGGGAAGTGAAATGCTGGCAATAAAAGGACATTGTCACTCACATGCTGTTTGTCAAGAAATGAGATGAGATGAGATAAGACTGCCTGGTAGAAAAAAGGGTAGTGTCACTCACAGCCTGTTGGCCATGGGATGATGTGAGATTTGCCTAGCACAAAGGATGTCACTGTCACTCACATTCTGTTGGTCATGGGATGGGATGTGATGAGATGGTGGAAAAAAAGGGCATTGGAACTTACAAACTGTTGGTCATGGGCCTGTTGGTCACAGTGGGAATGAGACTGCCTGGCAGATAAAGAGGATACTGTCACCCACAAGCTATTGATCATGGGATGAGATAGTACGATGAGATTGCCGAACAGAAAAAAGGGCACTGCCACTCACATCCTGTTTTATAGTGGATTGTGATGTGATGAGATTATGGGGGGAGAAAGAGCAGTGTCACTCACTCGCTGGATCATGCAATGAAATGTGATGAGACTGCTTGGTAGAAAAACCTGTCACTCACAATCTGTTGGTCATGGGATCTGATGAGACTACCTGGAAAAAATAGGTCACTACCACTCACATCCTGTTGGTAAATGGGATGGGATAGGCTGATGAGACTGCCAGCAGAAAAGAACATGGTCACTTACAAACTGTTGGTTAGTGGGACTCAGATGAGATATGTTGAGATTGCCTAGTACAAAATGTGGTTACTGCCACTCACATCCTGTTGGTCATGAAATGTGATACTAAGACAAGACTGCCTGGCAGACAAAAATGGTGCTGTCACTCACAAACTGTTGTTGGTCAAGGGATGAGATGAGATGAGACTGCTTGAGAGAAAAAGGGAGCACTCTGCCACTGCCACTCACATTCTGTTTCATCATGGCAAACATGTAATGTGATGAGACTGCTGAGCAGAAAAAGGGCACTTAGGCCATCACTCACTTGCTGTTGATCATCACCCATGGGATGAGGTGTGAGACTGTCTGGCAGACAAAAAGATCACTGTCACTCACATCCTGTTGGTCATGCAATGTGGTGAGATGAGATTGCCTGGCAGAAAAAAGGGTATTGTCACTCACAAGCTGTTGGTCATAGGGTGCAATGTGGACTACCAGGTGAAAGAGAAGGGGACTGTCACTCACAGCCTGTTGGCCATGGGATGAACTGCTTGGCAAAAAAGGTCGCTGTCACTCACTCGCTGTTGGTCACATAACAAGGTATAATGAGACTGCCTGGCAGAAAAAGGGTAGTACTAGTAGTAGCACTCACATCCTGTCAGTCATGGGATGAGATATGATGAGACTGCCTAGTAGAAAAAAGGCAGGGTCACTCACAAGCTGTTTGTCGTGGAGAGTAATGTGTTGAGGGTTCTGGGCAACAAGAAGGGCTGTGTCACTCACAACCTGTTGGTTATGGCCCAGGGGATGAGTGTGATGAGATTGCCTGGCTGAAAAAAAGAACATTGTCACTCACATCCTGTCAGTCATGGAATGGAATGAGATGAGACCACCTGGCAGAAAAAGAGCATTGTCACTTACAAACTGTTGGTCATGAGATGGAGATGAGATCCTGGCAGTAAAAAGGACAGCATCACTCACCCTCTGTTAATTATCAGATGTGATGAGACTGATGGGCAGAAAAATGATCATGATGGGCAATGTCACTCACAAGCTGTTAACCATGAGATGAGATGAGATGAGATGAGATGAGGCTGCCTGGCAGAAAAAAAGGCAGTGTCACTCACAGCCTGTTAGTCATGGGATGTGAGACAGCTAGGCAGGAAAAGGGTACTGCCACTGACATCCTGTTTCATCATGGGATGAGATGTGATAATACTGCTAAGCAGATAAACAGGGTACTATTACTCACAGCCTGTTTGTCATAGGATGGGAGGTGATGAAACTGCCAGGGCAGAAAAAGAGCACTGTTGCTCACTGTCTGTTGGTCATGGGATGTGATGCAATGAGCAGAAAATAGGCCAGTTTCACTCACATACTGTTGGTCATGTGATGATGTGATGAGATTGTCAGGAAGAAAAAAGGGTAGTGTCACCCACCTCCTGTTGGTCATGATGAGATGTTATGAGACTGCCTAGCAAAAAGAAGGGCACTGTAACATACATCCTACTCATCATGAGTCAAGCTGCAGTGAGAATGTCTTGCAGGAAAAGGCAGAGTCCTCACTTGCTGTTTATCATGTTGACCAGAATACATTGCAGGAAAAAGATGACACTCACTCGCTGTACATCATGTTGATCAGAATACATGGCAGGAAAAGGCAGTGTTACTCACATGCTGTTCATCATGGGATGAGATGTAATAAAACTGCTTATGCAGCAGCTTTACTCACTGACTGCACATGATGAAGTTAGGATTCATTGACTTAATATTTCAATGCCACTCACCCACTGTGACAATGAACTCAGGTAATGTACAGCTTGAGTGTCACTCACATTTGGCTTCCCCAATTGCTAAGTATGAGATAACCATAATGCCTTGGACCATAATTATAGAGTGCCAGCGACATACATCCTGCTCATCAAGTCATTTGAGTCCTTTGTTATATATATCAGCCTCCTTACCTGTTGCACACTGTTGAAACATATCTGTCATCAGTATAAAGGAGCTTACATCATCATCTTTCTGCATTTTTTTCAGGTTTGTTCACATTAACTTGCAAGTAATGAATTTACCCAGTAGTGTGGAAACTTGCTGAAAACTATCAAGGTCACATCATTCCAGTCAGGTGCCTTGCCAATTTTTAAGATATGTCTGAGAATGTCAATGTTTGGAATCCTATTTAATACATGATTCTCACTGAAGTGCTGCTTTAACACAGAGATTAAGGTTGTTCATCTGTGTTGAGACAAACAGCTCATGGAGGCTGGCATTATCAATTGCATTTGCAGTTTCCTGAGTCAGCTCAGGACAATTCCTCTTTGGCTTGTGCATATCTGTTAAAGAATATTATCTTATCTCAAATGTAAAGTGTTCTTTCCTCACCCTCTAGCCGCACATAAGCTTTTGGTGGATATTCAGTGCTCATAACCTTAGCAAGATATTTGTTCTTAAAGGTAATATGAGCATTTTCCCTTGCCCTTCCCCATTTATCTTCAAATTCTTCAAAGTCATACAACATGACAGCTTCTTGAATAACTAGAGCATCAAATTTTGTGAATATTAACACCAAAGGAACTGATCAGATCATGTAGCAGTTAATGATGCAACAAATAGATGATTGAACTTGCCATTCCCTGTTCCTTTACTAAAGAACTCAAGTTCTGTGGATAGAAGGGGACGAGGGCTGTCCATGGGTATACAATACCTATTAAAGCATTGTCCCTCCAGCCATTTAAAGAACAATATAATGAATTGTACATACCAAATTGCATGTAATTGATCCTTCATTTCAGCCATAGTAGACCTATCCTCAATGAATTTCCAAACAATTCCAATCTCCCCACTTGCACCAGATTCAAAGCCCTGAGAGTCATGRAAGATAAAGTTGCTTCCAGGGTAGGTAATTTGGTGCCCGATGTTATGTATGCCCCTCTGAAATTGATTACTTATCAACAAGGCAAAGATCTATTTACATGCAACTCACTTCCATTGATGGTATCAGATGTGTTGGTTGAGGTACTGGTTTCCTACTAAGTAGCTGTTTTATGGGTGCAAATAGTTTGAACAAGGGTTTGGATGCATTGATTTTATAACCACGCTCATCATATACAACAGGTTTGGTTCCCTGGGCTACACCACAAACTTTCTCAAGAATAGTTGTCTTGCCTGCATTAGCCCTTCCAATGATAAGGATACGAAAATGAGGACATTCATATTGGTCCTTGAGCATTTCAATAGATTCTGCAGAGTCTACATAGCATCAGATTTGGCAGGGTTGGGGATTTGTGCTTCAACGTGTCACATACCTGAATGACCTGATTCATATAATTCATATGATATGACAGACTCCGCCATTACTAATTCTGCAGAAGCACAATATTGAAGGCTAATACTAGTGGGATGGGCCTAAAAGGATAGTACACAGGGCAAGTGGTGTGTGTGTGCAAAGGGAAGTGTGTTGGGTCGAGAAAAAAGGCGAGAATGGTCTGCTGAGATAAATTATCACGCAACGAGAACCACTGCCGGACGAGGCCACGTGCTGTGCCCTAGTAAGGGATAGTGGTTGGCTTAGTAGTTGAGAGGACAAAGCAAGGGATGTAATCGGGTGCGCAACGCAAGAGGTGTATGTTGGAGTGCACGAGGCAAGGGATAGCGTATCGGACTGTACAAGGCTAGAGATGCTGCCCTTAGTCGTGAGACGAGGATGGTCCGATGGGAGCTAGACGAGGGTAAGGGTACACGCAATCACGCGTTGTATGGAGCTGGGTCCTAGAGAGCTAGGGATGGTGTTGGGCTTGACTGGCAGTTGAGAGCTCTGTGCGAGGGACGGTGCGATGGGATGAGAGACGAAGGAGGCAACCTGTGTTAGGGACCCCAAGAACGCGGCTGACTGTCATTCTATAGCCGTGTACTCGGGCCGATTTTATCACGGTCAGCAAGCCTCACATCAAGTTGTAACATGTGTAATTCCACCAAGTCCGACTTTCTCCGTCTAGTTAGCCTGTTAGACCGTCGAGTCGGCCGCGGCGATGAACAATGGCCAAGACTCTTGACGCGAGGTCGATTATCATCGAGTCATACTGCCAGTGTGAGATTCACTGAGCACGTCCTTCATCCCTGGCTCCTCATCTAGCTGACGAGGCATTGTCCGCCATTCGGCACGCCATCCACGGCTACTCAAGTACATCCCGAGTTCCATGCTGTTCACTTACCGCCAGATAGTGCCAAGACTAGTACAATATTGTAGCTACAGTAATTGATTATCTTCTACATGAAAAACCCACGCCAATTGTCCCAAATGATGAGTGCAAAAAAACCAACATACATATATAGAAAGAATGCAGCAGCAAGTCGTTTAGTGATACACGTAGCGGTAGAATAACTCTTTCGAGTCGAGTGAGCCGCCGGGAGTGCGGCCGTGCAGTGTTGGCGATTCGTCGGATACCACAGTCTCTGGACCGCCTCTTAGAGAGAGTCCCATGATCACCTTGTTCCCGAGCGACGCAAAGTCGAGCTTTGATCCAATTTTGAGAGCGTCTGTTTTCCATATTCGTTGGTACGCGTAAGAGGAGGGTATCGTCGATGGCTCTTGCAGGGATGAGGTTGTGGTGGGTATTGGGGACCGAAGCCATACGCGCAGCTGGTGCGATGCGCCGGCTGGTAGACTGCTATGCGGTGACGTACTGCGCTTTGATTAGGATCTGACGTGACATTTTGTGATATGTGCTCACTATATCACAAAGGTGACATGTCGTGGGTCGTGGTCAAGCTTCAGCTCTAAATCATCGAATAGCGTGGATGAGACTCCRCCAGCCTCGTAATCGAGCGTGTATCTGTATGCGTTTTGGCTCGAACCTTGCCACCTTTATTTAGGGTAACGTAAACACCGGAACCGAGTGCCAAGATTAAGGCRCTTGCGCACCTGACGATAAAGTTCACATGTGCGTTGCCCAACAGCGTGCTGTATACTTGTTCCTTTGGATTTGTAAGTCTGTGACGTGCAAAGGATGCATCTGGGATGGATGCAAAGTCCATGTCTTTGCCGATCCATAGCTCATCTTCTCCGAATAGCCGGTGGTCAACAGAATTGACGCGGAGCCAGACGCGTAGGCACCACAGACCGCCGATAGGCAGCTTTGTCTTCCCAGGGAAGACGCTATGAAATGAAAATCACCGGTTTATAAGCGCCCATGATGGGTGATGGAATTGCTCACAAGACGACAAATGCGAGTTGTCGGGGGTCGACGGTCAGACTCAGCTCTGTTGGCTCGGATAGGGACCGTTCGACGCCGCCTATTCTGAGAGAGAGTTTGAATTTATATTTTCCGCTTGTCGGCTTTCCGGATGAAGGTTCTACCCTGACAATGAGGGAGCAAACGTCATACACGGAGCCGAGTGATGGAAAAAGAGGGTACTGACGAGACAAGGAATTGGAGGGGTGTTCCGGCAGCGGCGAGATTGTATGTATAGACGTAGCGTTCGTTTCTTTGTAGCGGTCGCGGTAGTCGGCGGGCAGTCCTTGTTGGGGTCAGCGATATAGTGAGCAATAATTGCCGCGAAAAGGACACACGGTGGGGGCAGCGGCAGATCGTTACGCGTTGGTAGCGGCGGCAGCCAGCGGGTCTGGCGGTTGGCAGAAGACAGGCTTGATCTGAAGATAATTATCGGGTTAGTTAAGTTTCTTCCTGGGAAGATGGTTGATCTCTTACGTGCTGGTTGCTGCGGCGTAATCTGGACAGGTCTCGTCGTCGCTCGCAGACTCGCTCACGAGAGAGACGGACATGGTAGGACTCGGATAAGTAAGCGTGGTAGCAATCGCTTATATCATTGTGTGGCTTTCCTGTTCCGACCACAACTTGAAACCCATCGCCAGGTTGCCCAGAAATCACAGCTCACGATCGCAATTTACCACGTGGCTTGTTCAATCCCACCCATCAATGTCCTCTTCCCGTCCCCCGGCTCCCCAAGCGCCCGATAGACAAGATAACGAGTCATTCCTGAGTCGTATCTGGCCAGTACTGCAGGTGTGTCTCATTCATAATCCCCACTTCAGCTCCGAGATTGACGCCCACGAAGCAAGTTTTACTCGTCTGGGTCATCACGCAGCTAGGTCTGTCCACTGTTCTTTTGCAGCTTTTACAGGGCCTTGATGTTGCTGCATCAGTATCAAAATTCTTGCAACAGCCCACCACGCCGCAGCCCGCTGTGCAGACCAACACGAATGGCAACGTAGAACAAGTGAACCCGTGGCTGCTACCGCCGGCCGAGGTTTCTCTTGGCTGGCCCCTGGGTGAAAAACTCGATATGCATGTCTATCTGTCCACTTCACCATACGAAGACATCTTCACGCAGCCGACAAATGGATTACGGAAAAATCAGGATGAGGGTCTCCCTCACTTGATATGGCAAAACATCGCCTTTGGCAATTATAGTGATCATCGTGTTGCCGAGTTTGAGGTTAATTTTCCAGAGGTGCGTTTGCGTCAGCTCCATGCCTTGCTGTACTCACCATATCCATGTTGTATAGAGGGTCCTCCGGAATGGATCATTATGGGTGGACGTCTTCCTTGCCAAAAACGGAGAAGATCCTGATCCCCATGGTCCCAACTATGACGCGCAGAATATCCACCATGTCCGGAAACGTGGGTGTTACTCCCGGTCGCTGCTACCAACGTTCACAGTATTGCAGTGTTGACGCCATACATGCCGCGGCCCAAGATTCGTAAGGAAAAGAACCTTTTGTCCGCGTCACAGGAAGGACAAAATGTAAAACCCGAAGAGGTTATTTTATTTACTCCGCGAATGTCGGAGTAGTTCATGATTTGGTTTACAGCCCGCAGATGTCATCGTGCCTCATTGGCACAAGGTAACAAGGTTTCATGCTCCATAGGATGCACAGAACTCATCATTTGCAGAATCTTACCCTTGCTCTTGTATCAGATGCTTCTGCACTTCAGTTCAACACTTTACCTCCACCTATCGCCGAACGTTCGTGCCGCTCTTTAATGCTCCCTCCTTATGCTTCACGTCTATCTAGATGTACACCTTGTACCAGGACAACGCGATGAGACTGGCTCAAAGGGCTTCTACAAACCCATCGTGTTTCCGAATGACTTTTGGCATCTCAGACAACACTATGTCGAAGTCAATGCAAGCACGCCTTCGCTGCCTCTGCAAATCACGTTTCAGCCCATGTCATTCTGGAAGTTCCAGACGTTTGCGTCAATGACCCATGGCTTCAATGAGGCTGCGAAGCAGCAGGGTACTTCGGGAGGTGCCGAGCTGGATGAGATCAAGCGCATGTTGCTCGAGACTAATCCATGGTTCTTGGCATTGACGGCAGCTGTCAGTGTGCTCCATATGGTGTACGTACTGCGTCTTTCTGCGCCCACTCGTCCCCTTGACGAAAGATAGGTTCGAAATACTTGCCTTCAAGAGCGACGTCTCTCATTGGCGTCAGAAGAAGGAATTGACGGGCGTTTCTGTCCGGTGCGTGGTGATCCAGTGATGAATYTATATAGGCATGAGCTGATGATGCGCCCATTGCAGGACCGTAAGCAATACATTTGAGGAACGTGTACCTCAATCAAGCTCTTTCACCCACAGATTGTTACGAACGTTTTTGTTCAAATTGTTGTGTTGCTTTACCTCATCGACAATAACGAGAACACGTCATGGATGATTCTCTTCGGTTCAGCCACCGGTGTGCTGATCGAGGCGTGGAAGGTTAATTTTGGTCTTTTTGTTCGCTTCTGACCGTTCCAACGTAATCGCTAGATCACCAAGGCAGTGGACATTAGGCTGGTACCTGCACCCGYGGGTTCAGTTCTGCCTTACAAGCTTGATGTGAAAGGTGCGACAAACTAACTGCAGGATTGTGTGTGCCAGCTTTGCTTATGTGGGCCGCAGACAAGCACGTATTGAGCGAAGACGAGAAGAAGACGCAAGAGTAAGCACAGGGTTCATCCTGATTGACAGGTGACACACACTGACAACCCTTGCCAAGGTACGACAAACTAGCGTTCCGCTATGTATCATACGTTACCATTCCCACACTTGCCGCGTATACGGGCTATTCGTTGTTGTACCAGTCACACAAGGGATGGTACAGCTTCGTGATAACCACCTTGACGTCTTTTGTCTACATGTTTGGATTTGTAAGTCTCCATACTTCTCGGTGGAGCGAGTCATTTATTGTCATTTGTAGGCGCAACTCATACCCCAATTGATCATCAATTACAAGCTCAAGGTTCGGCGCTTTTTGCGGATGAAAGCCGGGTAACGGTGCTGACGAAATTACAGAGCGTGGCGCACATGCCCATGAAGGCGATGATCTACAAGACGCTGTCTACGGTTGTTGATGATTTTTTCGCGTATGGGCAACAACGTGGCTTGATATAGTACGGGTGCTGACGTGACTTGACAGGTTTTGCATCAAGATGCCCTTCTTGCACAGACTTGCGTGTTTCCGGTAAGTGGAATATCCGGTGACGTAGCGACGCGTGGGAATTGACTGGCGCTGTCTCTAGGGACGATGTCGTGTTCCTCATCTTTCTGTACCAGGTGAGCGAGGTGTTTGTGCTGCACGGCCAGCTGACGAGCGGCACAGCGGTGGATATACCGCGTGGATCCGAAGCGGGTGAACGAGTATGGGCAAGTAAAGGTTGGGGAGAAGGAGGAGTAATACTAGTAGATTTAATATTATTTTGTCCGAATCGGAACCGCGCCTGGTCAAGCCAACCGCTCTTGCCTCCTGCCGCCGCCATGGCCCAGGTGTACGCCTGTTCTTGCCTCAATGTCCGCCTGCTGCCCACCGCGCCGCCCCCAAACCCCGCAGCCCAGCCCGAAGACCCCCAGTTCGCCGTCGTATACGTCGGCGACGAGGGCATCCGTGTCGTGAGCATCGTCTTTGCATCTCCCGAATCCCTGTCATTTTACCCCCCTCTGATGCCCAGGCCCATCCCCATCTCACCCTCCGTACACGGACGCGCGGTCTACCCATTGACGGCACATCGCGATGCGCAAGATTCACCACCCTCACCTGCCTCATATGCGACCTTGTCGTCTATCGCGTATATCAAGTCGTCCCCATCGATGTGCAGGGAAAAGAAGGCCCCCTGCTGCCCACAGACGAGTGGGTAGAGAACGAAGTAATGAAAAGCTCAAGCGGCTGGATCCAAGTCGCCACACGCTGCCTGGTGAGCTGCCTCTCCTGCCACGTTGGAGGCCCAAATGGTGACTCATGATTAGACTGACGATGCTGTGCAAGCCGCTGCAGCGAGCCCGAACTATTCGCCCTTGTTTTCTATCGTGTTGCCTACACTACTACCGCCCTCGCCAGTGTTTCAAGCGGCGCACGATGTCGTCTCCATCAACGCCGCCCGTGCACCATCACCGCAGCCGCCTGTATCCTATCTTGAGAAGATGAAACCATTGTTACCTCCAGCCCCTTTCACACCGTCACATCCCGTATTTGCGCACTTGGCGGATACGGCTGCCGCGCGGTCCACCACTCTGCGCGCCGAGGCGGAAGAGTACATCGCCCGGATCGTCAAGGAAAGAATGCACGAGCTGGAAAAAGCCGAGGATGAGCTGCGGGAGCAGGTGGACGCTCTCTGGCTAAAGTTCAAGACGACCGTCGACGCGATCAAAAAGGATAGGGAAAAACCAAAGCCGGCGTCCTCTGCCGCTCGCGCGGGCCAAGAACCCGCTTCGGATGGCGCCCGACCTTCCCCGGTCGCTATCAAGGAGTTCGTTCCCGTCGTGGTGTCACCTGCTAGGGCGCTATCTCCACCCCGCATTTCCGCACTCTCTGCATCACTCGCTGCGTCATCGTTCCATCACCCACGAGCCTTATCGGAATCTCACGCATCGGCGAGAGAAACGAACGGTTCCATACATTCGAGATCTAGCCACTCATCGGAACGGTCCGGTTCAGCCACCTTGTTCCACCACCCTCCGCCCCGCGAAAATGGGGCAAACGTACTTCAATTCCCTCGTAATATCGATGATAATCTTAATACCGCTATTAGCTTCAAGTACTTTGTGGATCTGGAGTACGAGATGCAGCGGAAAAAGAAGGAGCGCTTGGCGGAGGTGAACAGGGAGCATCGGGCGAGCCAATCGGATGCCGGCCCTTCTCAGGAGTACACTGGTCCTGTCATCAACGGGCAGAAGGCGGAGGTAAGGTCCCAGGAACATGCCGAGCTTCAGGTAAAGCACGTGCAGGTCGATACGGAAGGTTCGGTCGTGGAGACCAGCGAGAGGTCTCCGATGAAGGGAAAACGGCATGTCACGTTTGATGTTGAGCCAGAAGTGGTAACGATTGATGGAGAAGCAAAGAAGCTAAAGACGGCATCGAGCAATGAGCGCGAGCTGGATCTCCGAGGTGTGTTTGATTATGGGCTTGCTTGTCGTCGTTGTGGATTGAAAGGTGTTTTTTTTTTCAAAAAACAATTAAGCTGATATGATATTTGAGCTGGACGAGCCTGAAGGAGATGGTGCTGAGCCGTCGACGAGCGCGACGGCGCAGACTCTGCCGCTTCTTGAGCAGGCGGCAGCGCGGCCTGTACGCCACCGGAGGGCCAAGTCATCATCGAGTGTCGGCCTGCCTTCGTCCTTCTCATCGCTGCGTCCGCTATCCTTACCGGGTCCATCTCAGATTCGACCGCCGCGGTCTCCGCACGGCATCGACGCGTCGTCTCAGAATGTCATGATGTCGCTGCCCAAGCAGACAACGCTGGATAAGCAAAAACGGCTGCTGGGTGGCAAGCACACGCTGGCCCAGGTGCCGGAGGAAGAGCTGGACCCGCGGGACGCTGTTATTCTGCGTCTTGTTGCTGCGGACACGCCGAGCCATCGCGGTGCTTGGAAGCCCGACAGCGAGGCGTGGAAGTCGCTTACACAGCCGCGGGGCAGTGCGGACGTGTCGGAGGACGAAGGCGAGGGTGAGGACGGCCTGGCGATGGGGCCAAGTGAGCAGAGTGGCGCTGATGATTTGGCGGAACCCTTGTTGGATGAGAATGGCGAGTTGTGTTTTGTTAATCTAGTGCGGGAATAACTCTTTTTTTTTTAGATAACCGCCTTGCTGGTGTACCGGGGTCGGTGCCGATACCCATCGCCCCCATCAGGAAGCAAAAGCGGCCGTTGAGCTTGGCCTCGTACCAGCCCGAAGCGACGCTGGGTACTGTGCCTTCCTTGGTGTCCAAGCATCATCCGTCTGCAGCTGCGCTGCGCCGCGCGTCCTACGCGGAGCGAGACAGACTGCGCGCCATGGATCCGGGCGCGCTCGATTTTGCAACAGAGGACGACGAGGAAGCGGGCCAGAGTTCGGGCGAAGAGGCCGCGGCCGACGTGGCTGTTACCGAAACGCGCAGCCGTCGGCGGGCGCTCAGGATCTTGCAGAAGAGGAGCGAGATTCCCGAGGAAGGCATGTGGCGCAGTTTAGCAGTGTGAATGGATTCCGCGCCCATGCCCCCCTTTTTTTTCTTTCTGTTTTTTTTTTTTTTTGGCCGTGCTTTTGCCCAACGGCAGGGGACTGATCCCCCGTCTCTCTTTCTCTCCTTCTTGACA
>JNHV02000298.1:0-21924 GCA_001691785.3 Amanita brunnescens Koide BX004
TTTCCAGTTGGCTGCAAGAGTGCATGCGAGGCAGACTTGGACGGAGATCCATGTAATTACATCGACTTATTCGCGCACACTTGGCTCACCCTTTCTTTTAAGCCAACTCACCCAACTGCTGTACCGGCCAATATAACACTCCGCAAACCTGTCCTTCCTCCGGTGAGGCATTCGTCTATAAACAGAAGCCAAAATGTTGATATGGTATAGGCGTTGAGTACTATTCCTACTTCAAGGGCAATTGCCCAAATTCTTATGCCTACGCCTACGACGAGTCCAGTGGAACTGCGCTCTGGACGTGTTCTTCTTCCTCTTATGCTACCTATACGGTTACTTTTTGCCCTTGAGATAGATTTGTAAATGATACGCCCGTCAATATACATTCCTTCCATTCACGTTTCGTATCCATGCTTTAAGCTGTCTTGGCACCAAATAATATTCCAGGCGGTTGACAAATGCGCCATCCGCGGAAACCAACCCTGAGGATTTTGATTTTCACAGACATAGGACAATGAGGAGTGGCTTCCGCCAGAGAAGACGTAACTAGTTTCCATGTGATCGAACTTCTATTCCCGGACACCAGCGCAGTGGCGTTCGTGGCACAAAGTTTTCTACGTGTTTGATGACTAGCAAAAGTTCACTGTGCCGCAGTCAATGCGCTGTTTCCTATGTGTCTAATGACGTGGTAGCAAAAAGTTCGCCGTGCCACAATCAATACACTGTGGTGTACGACGATATTGCAACTGACCAACAAAAAGTCCCCGCCGTGATTTGAACACGGGACCCTGCGATCTGCAATCGCATGCTATAACCACTTAGCTACGGAGACACCAACTTTTGGGGGTTGTAAAGTGAATGAATAGGACAAAGATGGCCTCGTGAGTGCTGCTGTGTGCTGCTGTGGGTGCTGTATCGTGGCAGCAGGGAAATTGCCATATATAGGTTCGGCACGAGGAAGTAGGCTGCCCTTAAAAAGTTTGGTACGCGTAATTCACCCCATCTCAATGCTCTTCTTCTTCACTTCTCGTCTTGCCAGGTATGTCCTTAATCGATCCAGCGCTCCGCGTGGCTAATAACCGTAGTTCAATCGGCGCCTTCATCTATCCAGGCTATGCATCGTACAAGACCCTTAGCCAACGACCAGCTTCTCCGGAGGAGCTAGAAAGATGGCTTATGTACTGGTCTGTATTAGGATGTGTCGTCGGTATTGAGTACGTCGCAGAGTGGCTCATCTCGTGGTATGTAACCCGGATCAGCGGATGGACCCACGACTGACGCGACGACAGGATTCCGTTCTATTACACGCTAAAGACGCTATTCCTTCTCTATCTCGCGCTTCCACAAACTCGCGGATCTTCCTATATCTACGTGAACCACCTCTCACCCTTCTTCAGATCCCATGAAGCACAAATAGATGCTACACTTGCATCACTTAGAGCCAAGATCTATGCATTCTTTCAAGCGCGATTCCGAGCCTTGTGGGATTATGTCTCGTCGGCCACGGGCCTACCGAGAGAAGCCACCCTTGCCAGAGAAATGGACGCAACCGCTCCACCTACTCTGCACGACCCGGCGTCAGGACCTGCGCAACTCATCTCATCCTTATGGGGCTTGTATGGGCCTGGGATCATGGCTTCTGGCGCAGCATTGCTTCGCCAAGCAGCTGCGGGCGCAACAAACGTTAGGCAAGAACATCACACGGAATTTAATGCTACTTCCGAATCCGGTACAGGATCCGAGAGTCAGACTGAGAGGAGACAGTTAGAAGCGGAGTTGGCCATGTTAACACCGGAAGCTCTAACGCCCAGTGCATCTCCAGCACTCAAATTGTCGAGAGGGCCATCTGATTCTGATGTACGTCATCGAGAACGCCGAAACTCAAACGCTTCCGGAAGTAGGTTTGAAGAGATCGACGTACCCAGTGATATAGAGGGATACGATGCCGGACCGGATGCCGGGAGACCTTCTCCAGGGACGCGGTCAAGCTGGTTTGGATGGGGTGGATCGTCTAAGGGCGATCACGAGAGGGAGAAAAAGGACTGATTTATCATGCACAGGCACAATGTACCATACATCTATTGTAAATATATTATTTACGTGTCAGCTCGCCACACTCCCAGAGGGATCCAATGTATGATGTATCTATTACGGATRTGGATGCAGACAATAGTGTCAGTCTCGGCATCATGGAGCAACTACAAACCCTTGCATAGCATCTTACCCCGATTAACTTGTGCTCTGCACAAATTCACTTCTGCTGGGACAGCAAGCACCGATGCAAGTAAAATGCCCATGGAATCAGCGAATCCGATAGAACCTATTTTGAACTCTCTTGCTTGTTTAGATTTCTCAGGATCGCCGATATCTGCCTGCTCCTGGTTGACGTGGTAGAATGCGTTGACACTTKATATCATGAGCCCGGAAGAATTGGTAATACCGTCAAGTACGTACTATGCGGATCCACCACAAATGCCTTCTAAGCTCATGAGTGCGAATACAGTAGCTATGCTTAAGCCCTCTGAAGCAGAAGGGTAAAAGCCGACCGCGGATTCAAATGCCAGAGCCAGCAATATTACAGCTTGGAGTACTGAAGGCAAGGGAAGTAGATGAACTGGTAATGGGGGTACCCCAATTGATATGGAAGACCTGGAGAGGAACACGGTTGCTTGATAAACCAGCTATGGGCATGTTAATACGATAAAAAGTGAGYTCAGTGTCTCTGATTTGAACGCACCTGCCACAAGGGATAATAATCTCGAGTAGAATGGATGATCTTGCTCAGAATTGGATATTCATTTGGCGAAGGCACTGGATACAAAAGTGTTGGTGCAATTCCCTATAATAAGATAAGTATACCAATTCGTGAACCTTAATGATTCTAACCTGATTAATCGTATATTCGAACTGATAACGAAACATAAGCCTTTGTTCACAGAAGAGCTCGTAGTTACGTACAAGGTATACAAAAACTATGCGAGCCCGATGTGAGTTATGATACAAAGAGGGGCACGTGACACTCACACAAGGGTAACATATACCTCATTAGCATAGGTTTAACCAGATACCATTTGTCGCCCGCGGAAAGCGCCACGCCTTTCTCTGAACCGGAAAGCAATGTCAGCTCTCCAGTTTCTTCAGCTTCTTCAGACGTGGGAATGGATGCATATGGGAAAGCCGATGTTTGTGCTGGTGCACAATGGGCATCATGGTAGACATCCGTTCCCGTGAATGAGGAAGGCTTGGGTAAGAGGAAAAAGTATGAAAGAGGTATTATTAGTGGCAATACCTATAAATTTCATTAATATCTAACATCAAGAATATTGAAAGTCTTACCGAAGACAGACCCACGCCCAATTGAACGCCTAAACTTCTTACTTCCCACCAAATAAAGGCACCGACAAGACCAGCTGCGCCTGTTCCCGACGCGAAATAGCTTATTCAAGTCTTAGCATTCGTCTATAGTTATAAATTCGKCTTTCCTCATACCTGATGGAACGCCCGGCAACAGATGCTGGTGAGTAAGTAGTTGAAAGCTGCAGAAATGTCAACTCTCCCAGGCCTATAATTTGCATTAGTGATACCCATAGTTTCTTCAACAAAAAAGTACCTGACGAGAACGAGGCGATAGAAATCCCGATGAGCCTCATAAACAAGCTATCAAACAATGCAACGATCTGAGACATGACTTGCACGATAGGTCATACTCAATGAACAGATGATTGAGGCCAACGTACAATCATTCCAGCAACGCTAAGCAAACAGCATCCAACAAGTCGTTTCGTGTACCGTATACGTCCTTTCAAGATGTATGGCCATCCTATCTTCGCCACGAATGATGGCGCAATATTACAGAATGCAATAATGCCCTTGGGGGTAGACGGTGGAACCAAGTCTAGAGCAGCTGACAAGATGATGACATATAGCACTGAATGTAGTCATTTAAATTGTGGTCCACGCAATAGCTTGGTGTTGTGACTAACCGTTGTTGATGAGGCCAAAGAGGAAGAAAGACAATGCAAGCTTCCTGATCAATCTCTCTTGCTGCACTAGCGACAGACGAGTCAGAAAAGAGCTGTAAAGGGAATTCATACACACCCTCGTCAAGATCCGGGGTTSGCAGTGGCTCATTGATGCCTGCGGTAACGTCCACTGCGTTACTACCTGCAACGGGTGAGCCGTATATGGGGTACATGGGAATGCTCTCTACTTGGTCAGGTGTGTGTGTGCCAATGGGCATGCAGTAGGATCCGTCGTAAGATCGTCACGTTTTAAAGGTGCAGCGAATGCAGTGGCGGTGCTGCCATCCATCCTCAGATCTCCGATCGTCACCGTGACGTGTGACTCACTTCATGCCGCAGCCTCTCCGTTCAAAGTCGAAGAATAAGCGACAGGATTTGACCCGGAAAATCGATGCCCTCCACCAGGATGCCATGAACTACGTAAGTGTGCTACTCGTGCACTCCATTCTRCTAACAATTTTATCGTAGGAGATTCGAGAAGAGGTCAAGCACTTCTCTGACCTCCCAATATCAGAGCAAACCAAAAAAGGTCACTTTTACTATCACCCTAATTTTAAACGCTCTCAATCAGCTTGCAGGACTAAGAAAGGCGTCCTTCGTGGAAATGACCAATATTCAAGCCAGGAGCATACCCGTTTCTTTGAAGGGCAAAGATGTGCTTGGAGCGGCACAAACTGGTAGCGGCAAAACGCTCGCTTTTTTAATACCGGTGTTGGAGATTCTTTACCGTCGCAAATGGGGACCCACAGACGGTCTGGGCGCTTTGATCATTTCACCTACCCGTGAGCTTGTAAGCTGATTCATGTTCTTGGTGTTTCCTGACTTATCTCGCAGATTAGGCGGTCCAAATTTTTGACGTATTAAGATCTATTGGTGGATATCACATATTCTCCGCTGGCTTGGTCATCGGGGGGAAGAACCTCAAGGATGAAAAGGATCGTTTATCCCGGATGAACATCCTTGTCGCCACGCCTGGTCGTCTGCTGCAGCACATGGATCAAACTTTCGGCTTCGAAACAGATAATTTACAGATACTCGGTAAGTCGCATTGATTTACGAATCGACTACTCTAAACCACGCCGTGCGAATAGTACTTGATGAAGCTGACCGAATTCTCGATATGGGCTTCTCAAGAACATTGTCAGCACTTCTCTCCCATCTGCCAAAATCTCGTCAGACGCTTTTGTTCTCGGCGACCCAAACACAGTCCGTCACCGACTTAGCTCGCCTCTCCCTGAAAGATCCTGTCTCTATCGGTATTCAAGAAGCTGGAGCTGCTTTCTCTGCAACCCCAGAAAACCTAGAGCAGCATTATACTGTTTGCGAACTCGACGGAAAGCTTGATATCATCTGGAGTTTCATCAAAAGTCACCT
The DNA here is from genome assembly GCA_001691785.3 of Amanita brunnescens Koide BX004. NCBI lineage: Eukaryota > Fungi > Basidiomycota > Agaricomycetes > Agaricales > Amanitaceae > Amanita > Amanita brunnescens. The sequence goes on from JNHV02000298.1 coordinate 5,394, forward strand.
CCAAGCAAAAGTTATTGTTTTCCTGTCTAGTTGTAAGCAAGTTAGGTTTGCCTTCGAAACCTTCTGTAAGCTTCAGCCCGGCATTCCGCTACTGCATTTACACGGAAAACAAAAGCAAAGCGCCCGTCTGACCATGTTCAGCAAATTCACATCAATGAAACATGCTGTTCTTTTTGCTACTGATATTGCTGCCCGTGGACTGGATTTTCCTGCGGTAGATTGGGTCGTACAGCTCGACGCACCAGAAGATGCTGAAACCTATATTCATCGAGTGGGAAGGACGGCACGGTATGAAAGCAAGGGGAAAGGCCTGTTAGTGCTTCTGCCGAGTGAGGAAGAGGGCATGAAAGTTGCTCTTCAGAGGAAAAACATTGACCTTCAAAGAATCAAGATTCGACCGAGCAAAACCCAAAGCATTCAAAACCAACTACAAAGACTATGCTTTCAAAGTCCTGAGATCAAGTACTTAGGACAAAGGGTGAGGTTTCATGGGTTGTTGATGATCTCGCTGTGAACAAATCATAGGCCTTCGTTTCATATTTGCGCTCTATTCATCTACATAAAGACAAGTCAATATTCAAGCTGGACCAACTACCGACGGATCGCTATGCAGAATCTTTGGGTCTGCCTGGCGCTCCAAAAATCAAATTTCTCAAAGCAAAGCAAAGGCAACAGAASTCAACGAAACTGTCCAAGGAAAATAGTCATATCCAACAGGATTCAGATACAGATATATCGGAGAGTAGCGACAGTGAGAGTGCCGAAGAGAAGGAAGATACTCAAAGATTATCCAAGGTATGGTTTTATTACCTTGAAAGCTCTTCGTTATTGAAACGCAAGGAGCGTAGGGAGTCAGGACAAAATATGATCGCATGTTTGAACGCAGGAACCAGAACGTTCTATCCCAGCACTACACTAGGCTTATTGACCATGAATCCGACGATGGCGACGATGGCGACGATGGCGACGATTTCATCACGCTAAAGCGTGCAGATCATGGCCTTGATGACACTATCCCTGGCGTTGCCAACGAATTGTCAAACCGTAAGCTCAAGATGGGAACAGCGAAACGAAAGATCATTGCAGGCGGACTTGCCAAAAAACTCATATTTGATGATGAAGGAGAGGCGCATGAGTTATATGCGGTGAAAGATGGAGAACGGTGGCTCCAAGAAAGACTTGGACCAGAGGGTGCCAAAGCTGAAGGACGAACGTATGCTGAAGAGGAGCGGGAAAAAATGAAGGCGGTCGACGTAATCGACAAGCAGGAAGCTCGCTCGAAGAGACTTGAGAAGAAACGGAAGCGAAAGGAGAAAGATAAGGCAGTGAGTCACTTTGTATTTTCGAGTGGCGACATCATGTTAATAATCTGGGGCGAAGACACGGGAGACTGGAGTTAGTAATACTGTGCTTGAGCCAACCTCAGATGAAGATGGCTACATCTCCCCCGACTTCAATTTACCAGATCATTCAGAAGACGAGAGTGAAGCTGCCCCACCGCGTAAACGGAACAAAGCAAGCAAACGCGAGCCACCCTCTGTTGAAGAGGACGAAGAGTTGGTGCTACGGTTGTTGCGCACGAGCTGATGTTGTACTGTAGGTATTCTATGTCACGTATGCATGTCATGAGCAACGCAGTTGTTTATAACTAGGATGGAAGACATTTTGAGTAAAGGTCATTCTAGCACACCCGGCGCGATCTTGTGAGACAGCAATCCCGAGTGCCAAGGCTTCAAGAGGATGGAAATGTTTAACTTTAGGAGCTCGTCGAAAGGAGATAGGAGAAGCTTGAAAGAGTCTGGCCTCAAACTTGAGCAAGTTTAAAAGGCTCAGGCTCCAAGAACAGGAGGGAACGACTTGGACACATCGATGGCGCTAATTATGTGGACGAGAACTCAGAGCTGAGCAAGCTTTATCTTCCAAATCAGCCTAGCTTCCATTCAAAACATACTTTCGATGAATCAAATACAATTCAATGCCAAAACGATATGTCTACAAATAGTGCTGCGCCAAATGCAATAACAATAATAATACAGCAGGCAGACTAGGCGACGAGCGATATGTGCAGAGCAAAGGAAATTACAGAGTTGCATCCGATACTATGTTGATGAACATTGATAATGTGCAAGACCAAATGATTTACCGAGTATCTAAGCCTTTCCTGGCTTTGTACCTTCCACTCGGCTTCGCCGCCTGGCATAATATTCGCTCTGCCTTGCTCTCTTCTTTGCACTCATCAACAGGTCATTCCCACCGCTGGCGATACGAAGCGTCGAGTGGCTTGATCTACCCGTAGACTTATTTATTCGGGTTCCCAGGCTTGACCTAGTTTTCCCTGCAGATACGACTGATCTATCAGTTGGTCTGGCGCGAGGAGTGTTGACGACACTCGGCCCTCCATTTTTGACAGTGTTCGCACGTTGGGTTGCAAGACGGGATATGACTTTCGATCGAGAAATACGCGGTTTTCTGCCGCTTAGCGTCCGTTGACGTTGCAGTGGTGGTTGACTACTTGCGACCAACGACGGATTTGTAACCACCCCGATTTCGTTCTCTGTTGCAGTAACATTGTCTGACGAGAATGATGCTGGGCTTAACAACTTGTTGAATACCTTCCCGGATGTTAAAGGTGAGGTCGTAGTGCCATGAGTAAGATTATTAGTTATGGAAGTGAGAGTATTTTGCTTTTTGACGACAGGTATTCTGGATACACGTTTACTGTCGCTCAAAGATTCCGTCGTACCCGGTGCTGTTACCATGCGGCCGTTCATCTTTGCCAACGAGCTGGCTGTAGGTGCAAGCAGTCGGGATGAGGACGGAATTCGCTCCCTCTCGGAAACTTTTGCACCCAAACCACCAATGGATGATCCGTTAGTTAATGCGCCCGTTGATGCTTTGCCTTCCTTGCGCCCAATGCTGCTGACATCTGAGAAGGACAAGTTCTCTCTTGAGATAGCTGGATCGGTTACATTTTCAACCTCAGCCTCCGCGGAATGCTGAAGAGAAGGGTGAAGGGAACGCGATCGTGCGCTGGTTGTGGTTTGGTCTTTATTGCCAATAGTTCCGCTGGTTCCAGCGACTGGCTCCGTTGTCACCTGTGTAACAGCTACAGCATTCTTCAAAGTTTTCTTGGCAATTTCATCTGTCTCCTGAGGTTTTCCTGCCTTCGCCTTGGAGCTGGCAGTTGGTGCCATAACGGTGGATGTTCCCATCGTGGTAGGCTTGTTTCGTCCAAATACCTTTTTTACAAAGGATTTAGCTTGGGCTAAGAAACCCAAACGAGGCGGTTGCTGCTTCTGTTGAGCTGCGTGGAGCTGAGCGCCTACAATCCAAACTCCCAGTCAACGAAACTTACCCTTTCCAGTACTAACGCGCCCACTCCGCCTACCTGCGGCAGCGCTGCTCCTCCTTTCCGCTTTGTTGATTTCAAGCTTTCTGCGGACTGCTTCTCGCTCTCTCTCTCTTTTTTTCTGTTCCTCTAGATTCGTTGCGTGTACGTCGGTCGAATTTTCATCCATCTTTGGCCTCTTCTTCCCTCTCTCTTCGTCAGCGTCAGTTGTTCGGTCAAGGGCCTCATTACTTAAGGCTTCTGAGACCATCTTGCCTCTTCTGCCATTGCTTATAACGCGAGTACCACTAGCCCGACCAGCAACTGAGGCAGGAATCCCCTTAGACTCATCGACGAGCACATTCGATTTACGCTTCTTGCCAACTACGTCATTCCTAGGTGCGTTATTATCAGTCTTGGCTCTAGAAATAGCCTTCCTTTTCACAAGCGCATCGATTCCCTCCATTTTATTGAACTCAGCTTGATGCCTTTTTTCGAACAACTTCCCCATCTGGTTTTCACCAGCGGAGGCCGTTTGCGGAACTGCTGCACCACTACTGTTGGGATGGAGTCGCGTTACGATATCAAGATCAACTGGGTTTACACCTTCAGCTTGTAAACGGCGGTTCATTTCATCAAGAACATTTGCGGCTGCCTCCCGAAACTGCACGTCAGAGACGCGATGCCCTGGAAGCGGTGAACCAAATACAAATGGCATGGGCGTGTTTCCATTGAGTTCAGTGGTGCAAAGCGCGGTTTCAGAAGGTGATGCCATATTGGTATCGCTGATGACGTTGGTAGCAGGAGTAGTACATGGCAAGGAAAAGGCACCCGGCATACTGATATCTCCGTCAGCATCGACAGTACTAGTCAATCGACAATCCATTTCTGGAGATTTGGCGTGGGATGAAGGATCTGACGGTAACGTTGGATATATGTCTGTGTTTTCTGAAGACCAGGCGATTGCAGAGTTAACTGTGCTAGATTCGATCCCAGAAGCCAAACGAGGGCTCATAATCAACTCGAATGTTGTTTTGAAAGGGATAAGCTGAGGGGTAGGGCTCGCTACTTTCGGCGCGTCGTAGCTGTGTTGACCAGAAATAAGCCGAATCGTAGTTGTTGGTTGCGATCTCTTCGAGGGTGTTTGAGGCTCTGTCAAAGCAAGACCAAGGCTTAATCGTGCATCAGGAGGAGCCGGAACCCCAGGACGGAGCGCTTGGCCGGGGACAGGTGCCTCCATATCGACATCTGTATTAGAAGCATGGTTGCATTCGTATGTCTCTGAAATGCGTGGATCTGACTGGGGTGCATGAACCGCCAAAGGCAATTGCAAGCATGGGATAGTGGATTGTGTGAGTTTGCCTGTGGCTTCAGGAATAGTTGTATCTGTCGGTAGCTTGRGTTCCAAAGAAGGTTTGGAACGTATAGAGTCTTCAAGTGTGCCTGTACGCTTCAGGCCGAGAGAACTAGCAAACGCCCTAAGAGAAGAGCCGACCGAAGCTACGGGAAATTGAGCTGGGCGAGACACTGATGAGCAAGAACGTACACATGGAACCCCCGGTAGCACCGAATTCTCCGGCAAATGTATTCTTACCAATAGTCTTCTGAGAATTCAAGGAACCTTGCGCGGAGGAAGCATCTTCTATCTCGTCGATGCTATCCATAACAACCTCCCATTGCTGGCTCGGCCGTGATCGTTCGTATGACGGCCGTGATAGATCTTCCAGCTTGAGCTCGTTTGCAATTGGAAAGAGAGAATCCTCACTCCTGGTTGCAATGCTTAATGGAGCATCGCGGGGAAGAGTGAGCGCATGATGCTTGAGCTTTTCTATTAGTTCTGTGTTCTTGCCTGTAGCTTTGATAGAGTGTATCTTGCACAGCTTCTGAAGCTGCTCGCGTTTGAGCGAATGGAGCGCCGGCGAATTGAAGAGAATCTGAGTGGTACTGGACATGTTTAAGTCGCGTCGCGGTTGATGCGCGCCAAGCAAGTGAGCACGTGATCGCGTTTAAGCTTGAGATTATCATTGCCTCCTATCTGAGTCTCAGAAGCAACGCGGACGCCACGATGGCTGGCTCGTTCCGAGGTCGACTGCGGCCAAGCCCATCCACTTACCACCATGCCCACCGCATTCCAGTCATTCATGTCACTTGCTGAAATAACTGTTCCAGGCCTTCCACTGGGCTCTTATAAAATATACGCCGCTGCTTCTGCACGCTTGTACCATGCTCCGTTTGGTTCCAAACCACCGCAGTGGGAATATTCGAACTACAGGGGAATCCTCGTTTTCGGGAGGAAAATCAGCACTGATTCTAATCCGCTCGCCGCGGGCGCAGCATCAGCCCTCGACGATGCCTACTGGTTCAGACTTCTGGTATCAAAGTCTGGAGAAATGAAAACAGTGTGGCAATTTAAAGTCTTCACCGATCTCAACTATCAAATAGACAAACCATATTTTCATGTCATACACGGACTGGTTTGTGCCTTGTCTCGTCGTAGTCTAAAGTCGAAATATAATAGAGATTCAGACACGTCAATACGGTTTTGTCTTTGACGACGACGATGCAGCGGCGAACTTCGCAGATCAAGTCCAAGTGAATTACATTCCGCCTCTGTCTCCAGAAAAGCGTATGTAATCATTGCGAGCCCCGAGAAAAAACCTAACGTTCCAGTTTCAGTGTTATCCTCCAAATCCCTTTCTCGCAGAGGAACAAGCAAGACTCATCCCGGGAAGCTGACTTCAAATAAAAGTCAAACGTCCCCGATAGCAGTCACTGCCCCAGTGGGTGACTCGTTCCGACGCATCATAGGCCTCAAAAGATTTGGAACATATGGGGGTAGAAGCGCAAACGTATCCAAATTGGTTCGGCGGGTTATTCCCAACACAATTCTCGGCGTCGACCGGGGCCCACAAGACCGAGATTTTAACAACTCAGAGATGTTTGCCGATGAATTCTCATTCCCAGAGAGAGTACCAACCTTGCGATAATGCATTAGGTAGATAACGCCACAGACGACAGTTGAGTTGCCGCCCGTGCCCAATTCGTCAGGTGCTCCTGACTTTCTCATCCTCAGTCGTTTCTGTTGGATACTTGAATCTGCCTGGCGGGCCATTAGCGATGCTCTATTTATTGCAGATTGTATTGTATGGGCCACACGAACTATTATTACTATAAGCCGATATGAACTATAGTTGATTGGGTGATACATAAGGATCAGGGCAAGCTAGAAACGAGTGAGATCTCTTCCAAAAATCCCTGCCGTCATGTTAGTCGAACAGAAGAACTAAACAGTTCGAGACACTTGCAGTTGAGGAACCTATATGCTGAACGTCAATATCAACATTAACTACGAGAAAAAGACCTTACCAATATAGTGGGACGAGGATTCTGGCGCCAATTATTAAACATCACATAATTGCATAACGGTTTACTCACTTGTTCCTCACACTCAAAGTCTTGGTAAAATAAGCCGAGCGCCAAAGCAACCATGCTACACGACCTGCTTCCTTTGACATGAAGGCACTTTCAGGAGCGGGCCTGTCATATATAGCTTTCCTTTCAAACATTGAGCATGACATATTCAACAGAATTTCTGGATTCTCACCAATCCCCGACGTAGGCCAGACTACCCTGATTTTTAAAAGAGAATGTCTCGGGACTCTCTTGATCCTTTGCCAGCTTGTTCAGCTTTCGGAATAGATATTTTGCCTCTTGGTTCGCAACTAGGATGCTGTTTTAGTCATGACTTACTTTTGGTCTAACTTTGTACCTTGGGCTGTAGCAGGTAAGGCATTTCCTTCAATCCTGGAAGCGTCACCGATAGCCCAAACATCGGAATCTACTGTCCCATCATTCATTATGATGTTCAAATGTTCAGTGGTAGCCAGACTTCTTTGATTGAGACATCAAAAGCAGATAAAGTGAACTCAAATGTAAAATTTACCTTTGAGATGTTTCGTCCTTTCTAACGTTTGAAATAGCCGATATCAATGGGTTCGGAGCCAGACCAGTAGACCAGACCAACAGACCGAACGGGACTGCAGAATATCTTGTTTACTGTGAGGTCAGAAAGAGGTAGATATACCTTCGATTGCTTGAGGATCTGATAAACCGGTACCCATTTCTTTCACGATCATCTTTCCCTACAAAATAAATGAGAAGATGAACATTACGTTCAACATCACTCACCGGTTNAACACGTTCGACAACCCGTCTCGTAAATACGTTAATACCTTCACGGGAAAATTTCTTTGTTGTATATCTTATGATGATGAGAACCGTGTCTTAAGGGTATTAAATACTCACTGCACTAATGACTTGTCAAATGAACCTAGAATACTAGGTGCAATGTCGTAAATTGTGATCTTAGATAGCCTCGCTAAGCTGGGATAATGCGCTCGAATGTCTGTGTGTATCAAGTCGTACAATTCCGCAGCGAACTCAACGCCTGTGGGCCCTCCGCCTGTAATTCAGTCAGAGAAAGGCAATAGCTACCCACACATTGCGTATTTACCGACAATGCAGAAATTCAAGACATTTCTGCGATCACTATCCGATACAGTTGGTTGGGCTGCTTGTTCAAAACCTGTTAATCATCAGCCCATGTACAGGATAAAGAAGGGTGAGTCCTACATTCCAACACTCGACTGCGTATCATTCGTGCGTCTTTGACATCTTTCAGAAAATGTGCATATTCCTTTACACCAGGGACGTTGAAAGCTACGAGCACATCAGTGTGAGCCCGGTTATCCTTCATATTCATAATCACTAACTTTGTGAATATGCACCGACTGCAATAACCAGCTTATCATAACGCAGCGTAAATGGTATTGCCCCGACTTGGGCAGGAGGATGTTGTGTTTCATTCACTTTCTCAGCTTCCACAGGGGATGCAGCCTGCGCTACAATTGGTCTGGTTGCGGGCATCTGTAACAATTCAACAGACATTGCCAAGGGACGCCCAAATTTCCACCTACACATTTCAAGATCTTATTGGAAAAATCTTTATTCCTCGTCAGTAGCTAGTCTGCTGTGCTGCGAAGTTTAGGAACTACCTATTTCGTCGCACCACGCCTGATAGAATGTCTGCCGCAATATCAGTAATGTTCCGAAGCTTCGCCCTTGCCGCATCAATGACACATACCACTTTTGGAGTATACCGTCGAACCTATGCAGAAAAATTGCAAAGAAGAATATTGTCAGTCAGTCTCAAACGCACTGGTTCGACGGCACAGCGAAATTCCAGAGTCCCAACGGCCGTGCCAGCCAACAAAGGTGTAAAATTGAAATAAGTGTTCGGAGATATCACTGTGACGTCTAAAGGTAGATAAGCACATAACATTAACAATACAGATGCAGAACAAACTGACCCCAGCGTTTCTTGTCGATTCCTCGCAGGACTTCATACCCACCCCATCCAGATCCTAAAATCACGACGCGCTGCTTGAATCGCGGGACTGTCGAGCTAAATTTACGCGTTGATATTACTCCCCGAATTGAGCCCGAGGCTCGAAGCGATCCGTGTGCCAGACGTAACATTCAGAAGCAATTAGCCGCGACAGGGGGATGTGAATCATCGGCTCCATTGCATCTATTATATATGCGCTAAAGAGTTTCGTTCGGGCTGTGTGCTCGGAAGTTCTCGGAAGTGAGGATACTAACAGATCGATTGTCATCTGTGTATTAGGTCAGCAACGGTGAATGGTTCTGATCCTGGACCTGCCATAAGTAATACATAACGAAACGATACTACTCTGACACTAATAGAGTCCAGGCAGAAAGGAAAGGTACATAAGTCCGCTATCAAAACAGACGATTGTGATGTATAAACAATTGTTCTAACAAACCCGATTCTTTCCGTGACTATGAACATCGAATCATGCAAGGCGAAACTTCCGGAACGGCTTGGCTATCGCCCTCCACATGGAGGACACCCGTCTCCTACCTATCGATTTTCTGTCACGAGAATCACTTTCATGGTTCTTTGATTGGCCCCGCGATTCCATGGCTTCGAGAAGCGACAGGGCAATCATTTCATCTACTGACCAGGGACCCCGCGTAGATGCTTCAGTCGCAAAGTTTCCGATTAGCCCATTAGTCGTTCCTGACTGAGGGTCATTATCATAGGTATCCTGAAGCCCCTGCTCGGTAACATCCATCTGAGACGCCCGGATGTCAATGCCGGAATCGTTGCACGAGCAGCCATCATCGCGTTCAGAAGGACATTTAAATGACACGGCGGAATTTCTATAGCCCCGCTTTTCAACTGGTTCCTCTCCCAGAAGCGACATAATCTGTGGACTAGTACGACAAAGTCAGCTGCGTCTAAATCACAGGGGTGTCGTCACGGACTAATAATTGTAAAACACCCATTTGTCTTGTGAATGTGTCGGTGAATATGGGCGGTGATCATTCACATGTCGAACGCGCGCGGAGTTATTCCACATATCGGTCCCATTCTCTTGAGTGTGGACGATATTGTTCATGGTGCGGATGTTCCCCATATTGCCATTGAAAAATAGAAATCTCATCCTCCTCCAATCACAGGATTGTCGAGCTAAAAACGCGATAGAGATCTGGTTTTCCCCGCATTGACCGCCAGATCGGGCCTGTCGCTCGACAACATAACAGTGTTTGGGCGGGGAATGGAATGGACCAACGAGCGAGCGAGAACGCAGCGACGCCGTTGCAGACCGTAAGAAAAAGTACAGTCGGCCGCATGAGGATAGACGGACGATAACTCGAACCGAAGCTCCGCCAGTAGCACATGATAAAGGATCATCCTTCCCAGGTACGTATGCTGCGATATCGCTCTGTCTTGTGGTTCTGTTATAACCAATCGAATGCTGCCGCAGCTGAACGGCTCGTCTCTCAAACCCAACGTTTAATATGAATCGGTCGGTCTCGATTTGAGCTGCGAGTGCATGAAAGACTGTGGCCAGCTGTCCGAACGACATCCACCCCCTGTTGCGAGAGCGTAAACTAGGCGGCGCCCACGACAGCTGACATGATTTTCGGGCAATGGTTACTGCCAATCCCTCATAACATCCTTCCTAGATCCCACGTTACTCAGGGAAGAAAAGAAAATGGTCTGGCTTACCTTGGTATTGTCTGGCTCTACAGGCCGCGGGGWAACGCTGTATCCTGTCGACCTGGGATGCTTGGCAAGAAGGGTGCAATAATGTCGACGGTGAGCTATTGCCATTGCTGTGCGTTTTGATCTTCACGTCACTCTGGAACACTGGACTGGTCCTGAAGTGCTGCCCAAAGGGAATCTTCCGAATCTCACGAAGAAGTAGCGACTTAATCACCTCCCTGAAACCACTGGTGGTCGACGGATTCGAAGATTGTTAATTGTACAAAAAACGAAACTACCAATTACTGTAAATATGGAAACATCGCCCTGTCGAAGAGAATCAGTGAGCGACGTGATGTTGCTCAAGTACCTCCTCCGCGTGTTCTTTGGCTTCTTCCGATGCTCGAGGATCTAAACAAGAGTCAATCGTGTAACGCTACTTCTTATCAACGCTTACTCTTTAGCGTCGCCTTATACCCTCCCATAACTCGACTTTCAGCCTTTCCTTCCATCGTTTGAGCGCTGCTCTCCTCAGGATGCCTTTGTCGGCCTTCGATACAATTAGTAACGTGGAAGGTCAATATAAGGCTTCTTACGAGGTGATCTGCTCCCTCTGCGTCTGGTCGTGCCTGACACATCAATACGATTAGTTATTGCGTATGCTCGTAAAAGTTAACGTACCGGTTTCCTCTTCGGCCGGTTCAACATCTTCGCCCATCTTATGAAGACGCTGTGTAGCACTCTCCTTTGCCTCTTCAGACACGCGTGGGTTATGTACAGCTGCCTTCAGACCAGCAGCGACACGGTTCGGGTCCTTTCCCGGTTCTACAAGCTTTCTACAAATTGTCGGGGCTCGGAAACAAGTGCTTACCGGTTGACATTGCAGAGTAAATTCAGCGTCAAGGTTAATTCCACTCGCCTTGCGCAGTGTCCACGTGTTAAATATACGAGTTGCATCGAACGTCATAGGCACTGTGTATGATGCAAGGGTGGAAATACGATTTGATTTACGTTTGATCCAGGGATCTCCACTGACATCTAATTGAACACGTCTTTTCCATGCATCTTGCCGCTTGGGCCTGTCCGCGACTGGCTTTCCTGACTACAGATTTTCCATTTCTACAAGTCTCGTTTATGGTGCTGGATCAGAATTTTATACGCGGGACAATGCCACGGCATCGGTGGTCTTCCTATTTCTACACCTATTGATTAGCAGCTCCACGGCGGAATTGGTATGCAGACGTCAGATGAACCTCTAACTCCGTCACTTGTCACGTATGACATAGCCATGTCTCAGCTCAAGCAATCGAGTGAAAGAGCTCAAATAGTCGCCCTCAGTATCGGTATCTTGGCAATCACGAAATATGTCAGGGGCAGGTAATCATGACCATTCGTGCGCTGATATTTTATAAAATGCTCATGTCTCCAGAGCACGGGAAAAATACCGAACGCGTCATCCGAGGCTTGAAAGCCTCTATTCATAACCCAAGGGTATCTCATGAAGCCAAGATACATGCAGAAGAACGTCTTCGCGAACTTGGCCAAGTCATCGAACCTAGACAGAGCACCAAAACCATCAGCGCTGGGAGAAGACGATCAGGTACGAATCGGTCAACCCGTGGAATAGATGACGTATGTTGAGCAACTGATGTAGGGAGAAAGGTCCGACGAGCTAGTGCGCCAAGTAAACCCACCGAAGCAATCCCCGGTAAATGCTATCGCAGAGCGGAAATACTACATAACGTTCATAGTTATCTCTAGTGGAAGAAGCGCATGTGGTGGTAGGCGAATCTAAAGAGCCTGAAACGGAACAGCGCCAAGAGGAGTCCAGCTCCCATGCTACAGAACCCGCGCAGCCAATCGACAAGCACGAGGCAAGAGTGTTAAGAGGTTACAAGGCAACTCTTTCTAGTAAGATGTGATAGCGAATGGCTGATTTCACTTACTTGACTAACGATTATTGCAGAGAAGGGCGTCTCTGAGGAGGCAAAACGACATGCAACTCAAGTCTTACAAGAGCATGGTGTCATTTGAGTTCTATCTCGGCTACTGGCTGGGGAGGGGTTGAGTATCGTCTTAACCATTTGCACGCTTAAACGGAATACATTTTAGTATTTCATAGGTCCTCGTTACAGTTCGTACAAACGTCACTAGCTACAATAATTTGCAAGCAAGATTTACAAAGCGACTAATTGCTCTCTTGAATGACCTTGATGGCCTTGTTAGACCGTGGACTAAGTGTGCATTCAAAATGCGGGTGACTGTTCAATGTCATTAGATTTAGCAATGTCGGAAAAGAATAAAAGGTAAGTACCTAACAGCACCATCTGAATACGCAGCTTCTACCTCCTCCTCGCCACCAGTATCATCCTTTGACTTGTGAATGTTGAAAGTTGCTAGAACGGAAGCGATGGTTAACCAGACCTGTGGAACCGATCGTCATGAACTCTGTTTTCAAACTAATTGTGAGCCGCATACCGTAGAGCTAGCCATGTGTCGACCAGGGCATAGACTTATACCTGATAAGCGTTCGGAATTGTAGTACTAGAGCACACTCACCGTCGACCGAAGCCATATGCCAGAATAGTGCTTTCATTATTCAGTTGTCCCTGTTCATCCAAAAACCTTTCCGGGATGAATTGATTGGCTCTAGGATATTTTTCCTCGTCACGAGTCATAGCCCTATTCACACGTCATCGAGAAAAGTAAGCAAAGAATAATTTATTCCTCACCATGTATTGGGGAACACCACGGAGCCTGTTGCACTTGAATCAAAGAAGACTGAGATAATAGAGTAGGAACCTACCCTTGGGAATAAAGTAGCCATTATAAACGTCGTCTTCAGTACTAGTATGAGGAAGACCCATCGGAAAAACGGGACGTATTCTCATAACTTCGCGGTAAATTGCATCTGTGTAAGGCATAGATGCCCGGTCATTGAAGTCCGGGAGACGTTGGTTTCCAACTACTCGATCAATCTCTTCTTGAGCTTTCTTCTGAATTGCAGGATGAAGAGCCATCGAGTAGAAAAATGTTTTTATGGCCGAGCTGGTCTGCATGGCATCAGTCATGAGTCTGGCGTCCTGCAACGAAAACAATACCGACAGTGTCCGAGCCGCCTAAGCAATTTTTTAGCTTTAAATTCAGTAATCAGATACCATCTGCCTACCTGTATACGTAGTGGCTGCTACTTCTTTGATTGTATCAATGTCATGCGCACCTCCTTCGAGTAGACGAGCAATCAAGGAAGTGTTATTTCCTCTTTTCTGCACAGATCGAACTCAGAATCTCGCATATCAACCAAAGAAATGATACATACCATCTGACTGCGGGCATAATCGAATGTACCATCTTTCATCTCCGCTACGAGCTTACCAAGTGCGGCAGCCTTCTGAAATCCGATGCCAGGAACCCATTTAGGCAGACGACGCAATCCGGGGAATACGTTCACAAGTGCGGAACCTGGAAGCAGGGCTTCCGACGCTCGGAGTACTGTTTCTTCAGCCAAATTGAAATAGTAGTCATTAGGCGGCTTGATGTCTAGATCGTAGACAATTGCCAAGGACACAGCAGCACCGATGCTACCGTGATTTAGACATTATTCTTTAGAAATCAAAAGAAAGCACACGTTTTAAAATGTGCGCCTGGTTCGTCCAAGGAGGTGAGAAGAGCCTTCAATAGTTCCCTCACTTTGGTAAGTTGCAGGGGCTCATATTGTTGAGAAGCAGCCTTGCGGAAATTCTGCTGGAAACACCTTCGAGCGCGCCGCCACCTATCACCGTATGGCATCAAGGACATCATCCATTCCCATCCCATCCTGTAACGGTATTTGATATTTATCAGTTTATATCTGATTGATATCGATGAAACCGAGGAACTAACAGCTCTAGCATTGGAAATACCGGACGGTCGGAATACTTGTTGGCGCGCTTTTCCAGGAGGGCGACAGCGGAATCGACTGAATTGAGAATCACGATATGCTGCCCAAAAACCGTCAGATGCAGAATGTCGCCTAGAAAAGTCTTGTTAATCGTCCTGTTTCACGAACACACCACGCTTACTGTTATACTGTGTTCCCATTTTCACGTAGGATAGCCATGGTTTAAAGGGTGGGATATCGAGCAAGTTTCCCAGGAGAAAGCTTCCCTTTGGGCCGGGAGGGTATGGATGCCCATTCCTGTTTTTGTCAGCCCCGAACAAGCTGTACAGGATGGGAACGGCAGAGATGACAGCAAGCAAAGTTAGGGCCTGCCCCGGTTGACTTGAAAGGCTATCCAACATTATCAAAGCAACCTGGAACGAGCGTTGAGCTCTTGGTCATTTATATGCTTTTCCGCAATTCGCACCAGGGTTTGTGGGCTCGGATTTGGCAGATACATATTATCGCAACGGTTTACATAAGTAACCGACCTCATGATTGCACGGAACGACATAAACGGTTAGGTACCTGCAGGTGTGTGAAACACTACAACCATAAAAACAAATATGGCATTCACTTTCATGGATGGGACGGCCTTGACCTGAAAGGGTGGAGACACGAGTGACACAGAATGACACTTGATCATTTTTCTCATGACTGTCATATGTCATGTGTCTACTCAAGAATTGACCAAGGCTTACTGTGAAGGCAGATTAACGGCACTAATGGAACCGCACGGATGAAGAACGGTTCGGTGAACAAGAGGTGGACGTACCCTTCGACGTTTACACCATATAGCGCACCTCTTTCTGACCCACATGAACGTTAAAAGACTCCGAGTCTCACTTTCTCTGTTCGTAAGTCCCTGACGCATTGACCCTGACTTGCCTAATACGAGGAGATCAATAGAAAGATCCCATGCGTGTGGCCGCCGGCCATGAACTTATGAAGCTACTTGCGAAATCCTGAAATAACAAAGGATAGCGTTGATTCACAAGCACTGCCTGCAAGAGATGCACGCCGACAATATAAGGCAGAGCATTGCACTTAAGGCCATTTGATGCGAACGGCCTCAACTTGAATATCCTGTTTTACCGTGACATAACTTATAATTGGCAGAACATCAAGGAGGTCGAAAGTGATGTCCCTTTATTTAATAACCCTAATATTACTCGATGTTCCCGCGAAGCCAACTCAATCGGGCAAAAATCACACGTTACTAGGTGCCATCGTTTCACATAGTACTATGTACTACACATTCCGCGCATTGCAACGGCATTTGACAATATGCTGCAGATCCTTGAGTGGAATTCTAGAGGAACACGTGTGAACACGGATACCACTTTACTATGGAGGGGGATTCGGATTCATAATAACGAGTGGGTTGGGCCGTAGGGATAAATGAAGGGTAGGAGTTGTGCAGT
The DNA here is from genome assembly GCA_001691785.3 of Amanita brunnescens Koide BX004. Lineage (NCBI taxonomy): Eukaryota > Fungi > Basidiomycota > Agaricomycetes > Agaricales > Amanitaceae > Amanita > Amanita brunnescens. The sequence continues at coordinate 21,140 of JNHV02000298.1, forward strand.
ACAGTACACCAATACAGTAGAGCAGAAGGAGAAAAGAGAATGGGCGGGAAAGGAAGTTAGGCCGCGGCCCAGTCTTCCCAAACGCGACAATGGAGTCGGAGGTCAGAGCTTCAAAGCCTTTTCTATTAACATCCACCAACCGAGCCTACATCAGCAAAACTATATTTTTGCTTAGCTTAGCGTACTTACATACACTTATTTTATTCCAGTAAGTTGATAAGGACGATAAGCAATGAGGCACAATTTGCTTATTTCATGAGGTCCATTTACTTGCGAAGTGCTTGGATCGGAAGTTACAATATATTGCAAAATTGACACAGATTAACTATTCTAATTATTAGATTCATAAGCTATCGCACAATGTTCTGGACACCCGGGCCTTCGGCGCGCATTTATGGTCCATTGCGGGACTGAGGATAGCAGGTCGGCATGATGCAGCGGTGGGGGGTGCGTATCCTGTGGTTGCAGTCACGGTGGGGGTGTCATTTAGAAGAAAACGGGCACCGAAGGTAACAAGGCTGCAGCGCAGGGCGTGAGAGAGGGGGGTCTCAGAAAGCTCGGCGTGGCGGATGCTAATATCTGCGTCGTCCTTTGGCAGGAAGAGGAAACGAGGGAGGAAGGACGACGACRTTGATGAATTCTGTAAGGGGGCGAAGTGACAGGCAGGAAGACGGAAAGCGGCAGGAGGACGAGGAGACAGGGTGTCGGGAAAGCGGCTGCGCAGGATGCGGTGCTCAGTGAGTAGGAGAAATACTCACGGAAGGTTGTTGTGGGGAAGTCTTCAA
>JNHV02000299.1:0-21887 GCA_001691785.3 Amanita brunnescens Koide BX004
GCTGAAATTCTTCGATGCTTCTTTCAAATTTCGCCTTCAGTTGTTACTATAAAGTTGGAACCATATGCAGCTAAAACTTGGTACACCTCAGGGGTTTGCACCACAAGCGGGANGTTTTATGCCCTGTAAATTCCACGAAGTATAACCTTTATAGCAGCGGCATTTGCCAGGCAGAGTATAGCACGGACAGGCCGGGCAGAGGCTTCAATATAGCTGCATTGTCATTGAGACATTTGGCGTGCCAATGAATAGATATCCCAGCCAAACAGTTCGTGATGGTGTCAAAATTGTATTTATCAATACACTTGACAAGAWATAATCACCTTTGTGCTTGCTAAAGAAAAGGAAGTTGTTGCCCGGAACGATTCCTGAAACTTGGGGTACAACGTGCGATATAAAGGTATGCATGAAAATATTCAGGCAAAAACTTTTGGTTCTCAGCTGATGGGGGTACCCGTCGCGCGTAGTGTTGAATCTGTGGCCCAGTAAACCAACATTGTCCACCGCCCTAGGGGGGAAAAGCCAGCACCAAGCACTATGTGAAAGAACATGTTGGAGGGTTGGGAAGGCCATTGTGCGACATAAAATGCACATTGAAGTGTTCCGTAGGTATCTTTACCTTAAAAGCGTGCCATTCGGAACCGCGCATGCTAAAGTTTCCCCGATACCTACAAGGACCGAGTGACTAAAGGTTGTTATGCCACGTCTCTGTCGGTCGCTACAACCCAGTGTACATCCAGGGAATGTTCAATAAATAGGTACGTGTCGTGAGTGTTATTCTCAACTTCGACCACATTCTCACCTCGCGTCCCAACGTGCGTGGCTTTAGCTGAATTGGAGGCGTGAAAAGCCCCTTCGCTCCTATCTGTTGCGTAATAGCCAAAAATAACCTTATGACATTATTTTCCCCACGAAAACATTCTTACTCACCATCAGGCACAGATCACATAGCCGCCTACCAAGGAAAGAGAAGCAGATTCTTGAGACGTCTCCCCAGGCTCAGCTTTGTCCATCTCGTTCGGCAAAGTTGTGGAACGGGGCTAGAGAGGAGGGCAAGAGAACAAGCGCATCATTCGCCATGTTGGAAGTCAGAGACGAGAATACGCGCGTCGGTGGCTATTCACGGTCTGATCCAACCTTCCAGGATGTCGATCGTCTCGGAAGACAGCTGGGGCATAGTTTTGATCATAGGCGTTGCCAGATACGTAATGATCTTTAGAATGAGCGCGCAAAAGGGACAGTGATGGTGACTCACTCGACCGCTGAAAGGCCACCATAGACAGGTTCGGGTGCAAGCATGACTGAGCACCAGCGAAGCCAAGTCATTCTACAACGCCATACTGGAGCAGTCAAGTCTTCTTCAATGTTCGCCGTGAAGTCTGTACTGTGTTCGCTAACTACAATCTCGTGTAGACTTCGATGCTGATAACCTTACCGAAGAGTCGATGATGTCTGAACAGGAACCTATCTGGTCTGGCCATAATTTATGAATTAATCGAGAAGCTTATACAGTAAGAACGCGCCAGTACAATTCTGAGTTCACCTGTTCCCACGTATGTTTCCGAACCTATTGCGCGACCTGCATTCAGATTGCGTGATTCACATGTATGTCAGGGCAAAGAAACTTGAACTTTGCTTGCGTACTCGCGGCCACGGTCACCTGAAAATGATCTTCCTGTGTCAGTTCCGCGTGGACGCGTCGGGGGGTTGAATGGCCCGCTGCACAAGTGTCAGGCGAGCAGATCAGTTATCGCCGCCCCTTGTAGCAATTTATATTAGTGAGACAGGGAAGATGTCGCCGCAGGACATCTATTAACAGCAGCAGTCCACCGCTTACCATTTACCTGTGGCCGTGACAGATAGTATGTCTCTTGAACACGACAGTAGTGAGAATATGCCGGCACAGCGCATGCTGGCAAAAGTTATTAATTTATTGGTGATGTACGTCCCATCCTGATCGCCCTACCTCGGCTGATTGCCGATAATTCATGCAAGGAAAGAATATAAAAAGCGGGCAAAAASGACCCATCTCTCTCATCCCCCGTTTCCAATCTCTTGTTTGTGTTAAAACCACCGTCCTTGACTAACATCTAAAACTTCATCATGTTACCCGAGTTCTGGCTCACCTACCACTTTACTTCTCGAGCACACCTCCCGCCCACTACCCAACTCATTGAGCTCGAGAATCCAGAGCACAAGCTCACTGATTTGGAAGACGTGCTCGAACTTGGTACGTCTGGAATTGTTGCACCGTGTAACTCACTGATGTAGCTGGGTTGTTAGTGTTCCGCAAAGGCTTCGTTGACGCGAAGTATCGCCCTGCCACTTGGTGGGAGAAGAAAGACGGAGTCAAGGTCAAGGCCAGCTCCACTATCGATGACCTTCTCATTGAAGGTGTCGGCAAATGCCCTGACACTGCTTTGAGGCTCATCATTGGTAAATGTCAAAATACGAAAATTCGTACCCTAATTCTGACGCWTGCTTGGGAACAGAGGATATCCCAGCAAACTTGTGGTTCAGCTACATCTACATTCACAACCCGCACGCAAAGGTTGTTACTCAGCGTATCAAATTTGCCGGCATAGAAAGGCGCTTCGAGAGGCTTGCGCACGTCACCAACTACATCTTTGCACAGGGATTCTTGCCGTCCAAGTACCGTGGCGTTGTTTACTGGCAGAGCCCGTGTGGCAAGCGGGTCAGCGAATTCAATGTTGTCGATGAGATCTTGATCGCTGGCGAGGGTATTAGCGAGGAAAAGCCCTTGCGTCTTGTTATTGGTTAGTGTCTTGTGATTGCCTTCTCAGAGGTCTAGTATTTAACGTCGTTTTCGTAGATGATAAGCTCCCTCATGAGCATGAGTCTTGCGGCGGTGAGCGCGAGGTTCCTCACCATCATCATGAATACCATGGGCATCATCACCATCATTACACTTCCTGCCCCGCATCTCCGACCGTGGCGCCTAGCCCTCTCAAGACCGTTTCCCATTTCCACTGATTCAGATTGATGTGAAGTTCTTGGGGCGTGATCTTGGCGTATTGGAGTACASTATGATAATAATGTTCCTTCTCATGGTGTTCCTATAAACCCATTTAACTGGTTAACGCACGGTGCTTGTTGATTGATAATGTATGCGTCCAGCCRAAGCGGTTTCCAATGATACTAACTGCAGGCGTTATCCATGAAGCGACAGGAAGAGTCGCCGCAACCGTACTGGTGGTTGYGACATGTGACAGCGGATAAATCGTAGTAAATATAGGCTTTGTGATCGTTGTCACGTCACTAGTTGSGAGGAGTTATTCTTTGCGATTTCATCGTTGCTTGCGCGTAGACAGTATCGACYACACGGATTTGTCAGCTAGGCTAAACTTTTTGGTACGCCATCGTCCATGTTGACTGACCAGAACTTACTTTCGTTAGGCAGCATCTAGGGATGTCCCACATATCAGGAAAATCTTCAGTTGCTGCCTATATTTGTTTCCAACTCTCCGCAATCTAACCAACTTATGTAATCTAGTGTACGTTGTTTATAACCTACTTCAATATCTATTCGATTGGACCGAAGAGAACATAGTGGCTAACTGACTGTGAAAGAAGAAATACAGGTCGTGCCCGGGCCCCAGAMAGTGTCGTCAATGTAGAGGGTCCGTGCCGCATATGAGCATCGGCGCCACATCCTACGCTGATTCCAACCCCACTGGCAGCTGGTGCTGCAACCAGGCCACTAAGAGGTCCAAACCACGAGACGCAGTATATCGCGGCGAAGCAAATGGCGTAGATCACCATACGAGCCGTGCTCACAAGTCGAGACTGGTCGCGGAGCTCAAGATTCTGTCTCACACTATATATTTGCTATTCGGTACTACCTTTCTCCAGATTGGATGAGTACCAACCTTGGTTATGTTCACAGCTTGGCACACCGCTCCCCCTTTGCCTTGGCTGCCAGTTGCTCGGCGATCATTGAATATCCCACCAGGGTTTGAGACGCCCAGGGTTGGATGGTGTGACGCGGTTGAGGGAACTTAACGTGGAAGATGTGGGTGTGGGTGTGGTGAATGCATTGATGGTACTTGTGCCTGGCAGCTCAGACAAGTAGCTGTCCATGCCCGGAGCTGGAGAGTAGCATCCACCCTGATCCAGGCCAATGTTTAAAGCTGACCGACGTGCAGTATTTAAAGCGTTCTCTGTCGGCCGTGGGGCTGAGAAACAGCAAAATCCCGCTCTTCTCTGCTTCAATAAGTACTTGTAAAAATGGTCAAGGTCTTGTTCACTGATGCAGTTGGTAATGTCTACAGGCCTTTTCAATGGTTGTACACACCCTTGATGCGTCCCTACCAGGTTACATCGGCAGTTCTGCCCTCTCTGCGTTCTTGGATCATCCCAGGAGAGATACCTTTGAAATTACTGGCCTCATCCGTAGTGCTGCGAAGGCTGATAAGCTGAAGCAATTCGGTATCGCCACTATCGTTGGTTCTCACCTCGACGAGGCCCTCTTCGTGAAGCTGGCCTCTGAAACCGACGTTCTTGTCGCTTGTGTAAGTACCAAGCTACGCCCGTCGCCCGACATTCTCCAGTAACACCTTTGCATAGGCTGATTCGGATCACCCTGATGCTACTACCTACGCATTAAAGGGATWCAAGAAACGCTTTGATGCAACAGGGGTGGCATCCATCTTTATCCACACTGTGCGTTTCTAATAATCTATGTTACCTCTAGTCATACTTACTGGTTCCCGTAGTCCGGAACTGGTAAGCATAACATACTATAGTAGTGACAAATTTTTTCTAAGCCAGGCAAGGTGTCCTTGCTGACAATGCCATGGGTGCCTTTACTAGTGACTTCATCTGGCACGATGACGACCCAGATCAAATTGAGACTCTTCCTGATGATGCGCCGCACAGAGCTGTCGAGCTGATGATCATCAACGCTGACAAGTCGGTTGTGAAGCAACTTGAAAAAGGTTGAACTGAAAATTCTGTAGGTTACATCAAGTCCTACATCATTAGTCCCCCCACTATCTGGGGCTACCCGACCCACAAAGTCGCCAAGACTGGCGTCGCCCACTGTCACTCTCAGCAAATCCCGCGCCTCATCAATGCCTCCCTCGCTCGTGGAAATGGCGGCATTGTCGACAAAGGCTTGAATGTCTGGGACAATATCAATATCGACGAACGTTTGTTTCGACTGAGATTTCTTGCATGATTACCGGCTGAATGTGTCTTCTAGTTGGCTTGCTCTACGCGAGGGTATACGATACCGCCGTCCGGAGCCCCGACGCTGGCCACGGTCGCGAGGGTATCTATTTCGCCCGCGCTGATGAATATACGTGGAAAGACCTGAGCAAAGCTGTTGCTCAAGCCTTGTACGACGTTGGCAAGGGCCACATCCCTGAGCCCACGATGTTCACTCCTGAAGAGCTAGAACACCGTTTTGGCGTAAGTGTGTTCAAGTTGTCTGCATGAATTACTGTGACAATAATGAGACTTGTTTTCAGTCCCTCAAACGCTGGCTTGGCTGCAACTCTCGATCCACCGCTAGACGTGCGCTCTCCATTGGCTGGGACCCCAAGTTGAAGACTCCTGACATGTTGGCTTACATCAAAGACGAGGTTAACTATATCCTTGCTGAGGGCRATGGTTGGCACCACTAGATATGTTCACGACATTACAAAATCAAACTCATGTTTCACAATCACACGCCCCTGCAAAGAATGACAATCAACCCGTTTTCTATCCACCGGGTTGAGTTCATTAGATTGATGGGATGAAAGAAAATTAACTACATAATACGGTCGGAGTTTTCATCGTAAAGATTACTACTGCCTGAACGTTATGAAGTTGGAAAAATGTCCGATATAGGGCCGAAGGCGGATAGAAAAAAATAAACATATTGACAGTATGATTAATAATCTTTCTGCTCATTATTGAGCGAAGCTGAAAAGTATTGTAGGTAATCTTGTTCTGCGCCCGACACGTAGTCCATACCTGAAGGTATATTATAAAAGGGATAAGAAATGCCCTCGGGGCTCTGATAACTTCGGTCGTAAGCATTTTGCCCTGCGCAAAACGGGTCTGCAGGCTCCAGGCTTGGTAGCTGAGGATAGCCGCCATAAGACGGGGAATACATCCCCTGTTCTGTTGGGGCTAAAGCGTCGTACCCGTGGGGGTATTCATCCGCAAAATTTCTGATTGTGAGTCCCGCAACACAATTGGCGTTATTGAAGTCGATGCCCGGTTGCGGGCATGCGTCCACGTCATTGTTGTATTGATGGGACGTCCCTTCCATATCAGATGAGGCGAAGGGATAGCGCAAAGGCCAGGTAGCAACCTGTGTGCTCTGGGTGCCTTCTTGCAGTGGCGCACCGTAATTCAAAGCACGCGTCTCCATTGTCGGGCTACGTTGAAGTGTGTTCAGCTAACCAAACTAAATTTCAAATGGGAACCTACGAATAATTTTGGATACCGAAGTTGATGAATGGACTCTGGTGTCTCTGAGTCTGGTCCGGCGCAGGCGACGGAGTGTCTAAGCGGAAAAACGTTCGGGGTGGCGTTTTTGTCGGAGACTTTCTTTTACCTTTCTTTAGGAGTTCTACGGCTGCATGAGTTTGACTTGAGGATCAAATCAGCTCACCAGAAAGAGGCACTTACCATCTCCTTCCGCTTCGCGGCTCGCTTGTTGGAGCCAACTACTAATCTGATGGGGCGTTCGCAATACCCCGGTTTTCCTTTGAATGTAATTGGAGATGTATTTACACCTCGAGCCACTACTGCAATCCTTCTCATTGTCAATCTTTTGCAAGGCTATATATTGGCCAATAGAGGTTAGTGGTCGAAAGATCTTCAGTGTAATGATTTTACCCTCGAAAATGCAGGCCTCCCTGTCGACAATTCTTGTTGGAACCACACAACCGCTTTCGAGGATTTGGTGAGACTCACAGTTCCTCTGTCCAAATGACTTCCCCTGTCTTTGGATCCTTTTTYTTCCCTCCGTGTCGCGACGTCCTGGCTACAGAAGGCTTCTTTGACGCGTTTGAGGTATTTGGAGACGAAGTAGACATAGTATATCTCGCTTGAGTAAGTATAGGGAAAGATTGCCATAGCTTGTGGCCTTCATTTATATCCGAAGGTGCCTACCAAATGAAATATCAAAGCTGTACTGACAGATTTACTAGATTCTGAGATACCGGCCTCAATGACTTAGAACGTAAGTGTTCTAGAAAGAAGACACGCGATTCCGGCGAAACCATAAATAGCAAGTACCGTGAGTTGAAGTGGAAAGTATGACGCAAAACACAGACCATCGACGTCGGGTGACATTCCCTATCGGTGAATATTAACCGCTGGTCTTGCAACGTTGCACTTCCTGAGCAGCATGGTGAGCTCAATAGCCCTTAAAGCAATGCAAAAGTCATGGAATGGAACCATCTTCACAGCAAGGCCGCAGACGATCGGTGAGTTCGGTCGACCTATTTGAAATTGAGTTACTAAAACTTTTGTGAAGGATACAAACGCGTTGAAGCCGGGCGGCGCATACAGCAATCCGACCACGTCGCCGCGTGTTCACGCGTCTTGAACTCCAGGAAGGTAAATTCGCACAGCCTGAAACGCAGCTGTACGCTTTACAGTGTCACAACTGGACAGGATCCAATTGCTAAATTTGAAGAACTAAAAAAGCTCCAATCTTGGGCGAGAAAAGGTGAGAACGAGAGATTCCTTGCGCAAAAGCACACGGCGTAAACTTGTTGGGACAAGAAATCGGCAGAGTCTTGGAGTTTTCCCTGGTATTGTCATAGCCTTATTGTCCATAAGAGCGTGTCACGATAACAAAAAACAAGAGCGTAACCAAGAAATACAAGGCACTTTCCACGTTTCCTTTTTTGGATTGTATTGTTGGTGCCTGCCGTAACGTCTCTCCCACCACGCGAAGAACACGAGGCATTCTACCCATTGAGAAGGGATGCTAACCCTCAGAATGACCTGGGCGATGCGCAACGCGTTATGGAGAGCGTCATACACGCGGTTGAAAGCTATGAGGTCCCGCCAACTAGAAATTCGGCGCCGCGAACGTCGGTCCGCCTCCTCAATAGTCACATTCTCTATAGGGCGCGATGGCCGCGATGCTGTAGAGTTCGGTCGGACCATTGAGTCAATGGCGCGACCGAGCCATTTATGCTAGCGCCGACCGAGGAATACTTGACGTAAAGTGCTGATTGGCCTTCAACATGTCACCAGAGGACATAGCTACGGGGACGAGGAGTAGCTCTTCTCTTTTGTTTGTCAGTAACGATACCACCTCAGGTCCGGAAACCAGTGTCGGGTATTCTTACTACTCGGCTCGTGTTTGCATATTTCAGCATCAGATCGAATCGATAAACACAGATTAGGCTTACTCCGGATATAAGACGTTGATCCCGTGCAGTGCATACACACGGACCCACAAGACACAGGACTAGCGCTCACCATCGAGTGTCATCTAACCTGTTATGAAGCTGAGTTTTCAGGAAAAGTGAACGAATGTATACATAGTGATCAATCGGACATGTGTAGGAGGAAGATCCGACCCCGGCGCAGTCAGAGCTGCAAGACAACTTTGAACCAAAAGCGATTGCTGCATGTTGAGGAAAAACATTGCATAGAAGTCCGCCCTGAAACCAGATAGGACCTGTGAAGCAAACAACGCATCTGTTGTGGGTGTTAGAAATAGAACCAGATCTGTGCTGAGTCCGTCAATGCTATGGTACCCGCGTTGCGGCACACTTGCGCCAGACGACAATAGACAATTTGTGATTCAGTCACGCAAGCATTATGGGCGTGTCGGCCATTCCCAAACCCATTCATATGAATGGAGTCGGCGCATCCCTGCCGGACGATACGCTCATAGAACAGCTGCACGGAGCGTGAGACTTGCAGCAGGACTCTGCGAAATACCGTTGTGGAACTCAAGCGACCGGTTGGACATCCTCCGGCGCCTCGGCTCGTTGAACACCCGTGTACAAAACCATACGGTCGCGCGATCAAGGCGTTCCTGTCCAAAGCGGTATGGTCGTGAATAAAGTATATGCAATTTCGCTGGACCATGACGTACAATAACAGTATCTTATCACATTTCATTGCAAGGCTGTGAGTGATTACAACGTCTCTGAGTTTTGCACATCACGAGTACGGCGGCTAAGCATTCCACTTCATCGTGATTCACAGGTACGCGCATATATGCCTCTTAGTGTATTAGAGACTAACTTGACGAGGCTTATAGTCATCGGTTCCGTCCACCAGTCAAAGTTAAGATTCGAAATATAGTGGCCGCAGTGGCGAATTTGAAATGACAAAGCACATGCCCAAGAACCTGCGCATATATCCCTCTTGCTGCGAGCCTATTAGAAACTAACTTGATAAGGTGCATAGTCATCAGTGCCGTCCACCAGCAGCTGAAATTCGAAACCTGGTATTAGTTATATATTGAAATGCCATGCACGTGCCCAAGAACCCCAGGTTGTACGCGCATATATCCCTCTTGCAATTGGTGGGTATTACTTGACGAAGTGTATAATTATCCGTGCCGTAGACCGGTCAAAGCCAAGATTCGAAACCCGGTGTTATGTAGCAGCAGCGAACTTGAAAGTGGCTAACACGTGCCCAAGATCCTCTAATGGCTGTGCGCGTATATATGCCTCTCGCTGGGTGCGACGCTATTAAAAACCAACTTAGCAAGGTCCATGATCGTCAGTGCCGTAGACCAGTCAAAGCTAGCGCGCAGAATCTGGTGTTGCATAGCGGCGAGTTTGAGATACACGTGCCCAAAAACCTCTACTGCACTGGCGATGCTACCATCGATTAATCGATTGCTCGTGTGATCAGTTGCTCTCTGGCGTGCTCTCCAGCGTCCGGGCCTCGGACCGTACCTCGTACGACAAGTAAAATGAACTTCTGGTCAGCCTCGATGGCGGAGATAGTCGTCGTTTGTCGAAAGCGAAAGAACCTCGTGGCCGAGATGGGTGACTAAGATCCCGTTATTCTTTAGACGCTTGCCTCACCTTAGCGCGCGCGCGCAGTAAGGCGGATAGCGTCTATTCCGAGGGCAGATTAGTTATGAACAGTTACGTGGCCAGTACATGATGCGGATCCACTAGCGCGTCGCGTGTCTCCTTAGTCAGTGTGACGAGTAATCAAACAGTAACGCATGCGTGACGCACCCTGACGCACCTTACTCGTCGCCAAGGAATTAGCAAATACGGTCTCGAGCGTTTCAAATGGCCTATGACCATGTCAGGAAGAGTCAGGTGCAAGGGATCACCCAAATTAATCATGAACTATTACGACAAGACTGATGACACTCTCTGATCTAATACAAATATGTCTGGCGACATGTGGGTATTAGGGACTTGCCATATATATACTGTCAACCTCTCCACATTGAGCATACCTCGCGGAGCTATACGGTAGATTCGGCTCTGGCTGATGTCAACTCAATTGCACGTCACTGCTGACATAGGGTCCAGGAACTGGATGCATTTTTTGGCGTGTTGTACACATGCTTCTGATTGCGCTATGTATTGCGGGGAATCCAGTATCCAGTATTCGCGGGAGATTGGATGCTGAACCATGGGCAAAAAAGAAAGAAAAAATTGCATGGGAATGCAAAACAATAATCATGAACGTGAAATTTAATATAATGCTTGAAAGCGGACTCTATATGCTAATTGCAGTTTTGCACGCGTCACTACGAAATCAAAGTATGGTTGGAGCAGGGGTCAAAACTATATGCARGTGCCAAGACATTTATCCGGCCCAGCGTCAGCAGTGCGAAATTAAAAAAGTGAACAATAGATGAGAAGCTTGGTATACGTGTCAAACGAAACCGAGCGGGGATTGCATTTCCTTTATCGTTGAAGAGTCGCTGACGAGATGCATTGGTAGTTGACGGTGATTTCGCAGGGTTCTGACATTCTTTGCGCTTGGCGAGATGATTGATATTAATGCAGGAGAAACGGGGATCGATGGAGATGCAAGGTGACCTTCAACGTCGAGAGGGATAGCAAGGARTTGAGACAGGAGACATCAAGAGAGGGTTTTCGTCTTAGCATATCGCCTATATTGGATAGGCACTGCCGATGCCACACGTCAAAAGAGGGTACAACGGTTAATGAACGACAACGTACTTTGTCCTCCTTCCCGCTCTTCGTTCGGGATCAATTCACGTGTTAACGTGATCTGGGTGCTAACGACGACAGCTTAAGACCATGGGCGAGCTCCGCTTTCCACTCTAACCGTCGAACGGCTTCAGCATAGTCCACCCATTCCCTTCGCCGCTCCGTTCCTTCTAGCCAATCCGACTCGAGCGCGACAACGTCGAGTTCATAAAAATGATACGTTACCGCCGGTGTCGGTATCGTTATTACGTATCTTGTAATTGTTCCGCGTACACCCGCTGTTGGCGTAATCGAAGCRTAGAAGCAAGCAGCGAGAAGAGCATGTCATGATGCGCGTGGCAGATAGGGGAAAGACGAGAATTAGGAGGTGATGAGACGGAGATGACAAACGGCAAGACCTTCTTCCAAGGCTTCCCTCGAGGCTGCAGCCTCCAACTGTATATCCGTTGGCTCATAACCTCCTTTGGGCACTACAGCAATATAAACGTTAGCAATCAGTCTTGGCAAGCCAAACGGAGAAAAAGTGGAAGAAAGGTGATACGGGTCTCATAGTGAAACCGGAAGGGAGTAGAAACATGACTCACAGACCCAGTGGTGGGGGCGTTTACGACTCGTCACCACCAGCACTTTTCCCGCGGCTCTTGAGATGGGTATAGCGCAGCACACGACACGCGGTGTGGCACGACCTTTGGTACCCATGGAGCGATTAGTGTACAACGTATGAGGAATCATGTGGGTGCTGGAAGTGTTGGGGAACCCTGCATCTACTGTTGGGCGGAGAGAAGGGGAGGGTCGCGCAGGAGACGACCAAAGGATGCTTGTAGTGGTCGACGTGGTGGCGGATGTGTTGGGTGTTGAGTATAAGTAGGACGGGCACCGGAATGGCGTAGGCGGCAGATGGGCAGAGAACAAGAGGACGCAAGACCTGAAAAAAAAAGTAGAAGGGAGGGGTTATATTGGACATCATCCTGGAATAGACAATGATCGGACCTTAACACAGGCTTTTGCTAATCTAGTGGGCCGGGGTAGCGTTTGCAGCGAGAAAATGGGCAGAGGACTGTGGGGGCGAATGGGCGCGAGCGATGGGGAAGAGAGACCGGCGGAGGATTATGTAGAGAAAATAAGGCTGCGGCTAACCGGGCGAAATATAACAGATTACGTTGGCGCGTGGCCGCCACGGCAATCTGCCAACGCACGTTCTTCGGCCCAGTCGGCGCCAGCGCGGCGTTCGCCTTGCCCTTTCCGGCCTCCTCAGTCACCGCCGTATGCTATCCTTGGCCACCGCGTGGCGGCCGCCCCCTTCACACCTTCATCTGCTGTGCCCCCGACGTCGCAATTAGATCCGATCGTGCCGCGCGGACAACGTGTAAGACTACCGCCAATACATATGGGTATATAGAGCACTCATATCTACTCGTTCCAACTAGTTCCGCTTTAGATAGCTAATCACCATTGGGATAAAGCTACTCACGCGACCAGAAACATGCAAATGACGCCAAACGCCATGGCTGCGAACTGCCATTAATGTTACCATGTGATTGCATATCGGCGCTTTATTGCGTTTGGCTCACCTCTCTAACTGCCTGCTTCCCACTCTTGCTTTCCTCTAATAGGCTGTAACACGTTATGTCAGCCAGTCCCCATAAGTTGGCCTCATCGGGGAAGTGTTTCATGGACAGAATATACTGTTCCTATCACTCGAACCTTTTCGCGGCACACGACCACTAATTCACGAAACTGACGAATCACTCACGTTGGCAGAACAGCCACAGCGCCGATATAGAGAAAGCCTCCGGCCACAAATGGAATAACCTATCAGACGAGCCCCATTGTTAGCMAACTCGTTAGCTCATGATAGGACACTGCGCATACCAAATCGGACAGCATGGTTGTTGTGCCTAAAATACCGCTGGCATCTTGCCGCACGCCTGAAGCTAGATCAGTGTGATGCGTGCCTGCGGAAGTCGCGTTATGGACCGCAATGCCGATGAATGTCCTGCTCAATTGATTTGATCGACTCCCAAGATAATGCTCGGGAAGACCTACCCAAGCTGGGTAGCATGTCAGATGATTAATTGTCATATCGGTGATGTCACGAATTGCGCATAGGATGGAGAATGAGCGGCGGCAGTGACATTAAGCAACCGATTAAGTTTGTCACGAGGCGAATACGCACAAAGGCACCAATAGCTGTAATAAATTGGGACTGCATTGCCTGTTTCTTGGAGAATCCGCTCCGAACAAGGATCGAATAATCGGCGATCTCGTGGGGTATTTCATGCGCGAAGCACGCGAGTGTGGTGGTTGCGCCAATAAGCGGTGATGCATAGAACGAGGCAGCCATGCTGTTCTTGACTGAGTCTAATAAGCAAGTGGAGCTTACCAGTGTCACTTACGCCAATCCATCTGTTCTGGACGCCCTTTATCAGTTTAATTGTCTAAGTGTGGTAAAGTATGCTCACATGTTGTGTACGAAATCGCCAAACAGGTTAAGATAAGCAGATAGTTTCGATGGGCCGGTCCCCGATTTTGCCTGCTCTCCCGGGATTTCGACCTTGGTGACGTCAGTCTTTCTGCGTTCACGAAGACTTTCGGATGCCATCCCGTTCTTGTCAATACCTGTCGCACGACTCTCATTCTGCTTATCGATAGAGTGCGAGTGCGAATGACCAGTATCTCCACTATCACCGTTTAGCACCCTTAGAGTTTTCTCCATGAAGAAGAATGACGCAAAGCCAACGAAGATACCGAGGCTGTAATTGTCAAGTAAGGCAAAGAGCATTCGAGGAGATCATTCACATTACCCAATCAAGATATTCCTTTTCTCTTCCACCACTCTAACGTGGACGCCGTCACCTTGATTTTCGCCCATAAACGAATGGGGAACTAAGTGAAGAAAAACATCCGACAACAAGCCCCCTGTCTGATGTAGTGAATGAATTGAATTGCATCATATGACAGCAGCCGGAAACTTACAGCAAAAGCTGTCATGGTGTTGAGGGTTTCCGTGCTGATCTCGGCGGGTATGAATGCAAGGATGAAGTTAGGCACACTGCACGCATATAGCAAGGCCATGCGGTTCCTCAGTATTATCCTTGAATGTAACCGAATGGACTTACGARCTGATGTAGAATGTCCCCAGGATAGAATTCCATGCTGGTCCGAAGGGAAAAAGCCAAGCAAACACTTGGCGCATAATTGGCGACTCCATGTCTTCCACTGCTTGCTTCACTGCGCTCAGTGTCCGCACGGCTTCACATTTAGCTATGTCTTCTTCCTGTCCTGGCGTTGGGCCGCGGGTCTAATGCACCGAGCACGAACCGACGTACGTATACTTTTGCTACATCCGCTGCGAAGTTCCCACCCACAATATCATGTGCGTTGCCTATTTGCGAACCGAGCGCGTAACAGGACCAAAGCGCAATAAGAAGGCACAGCGAAGCTCGCCTGAACATGTGAGTACGTGTCCAAAGTGAGGTGAACCTGACGATTGATCCCAGTGATGGGCACTGCGCCAGGGCTGCGCCGCCGCCCGGATGGCCGGCCGACACTGATCAACGTTCCCGGCCAACCGGCCACGTAATGTCGAATGCCATAATCGCGGCTGTCAACTCCGCCAACCATGATATATCCGACAGCAAAGGACATTGCTATCATTAATGAAGCAGAAAAGATCATGATAGAGACCATGTCTCGGTACGACCCTTCTCATGATGCCTTCCACGGTATGCAAAGCAGCAGTCTGTTGAGACGGGGTTCACCGCCTGACGCGTCACATCGCAGTGCAACGCGTTCGCAGGACCGCCTTAGCGATTGCACGTTCGCTCGACCCCTACCCTGACCTCCTTATCGTGGAGCTAGGTACTTCTAAGTCCATGTTAAAGAAAATGATTCTGATTCTGATGCATCCTAAACCTTCCTTCTATATCGATGGATTCACACCCAGCGGCGATTCTRCATGACGTGCTAGATAAAAAATACATGACTCCGGAACAACTTAGCGAGCCTTATTCATTCTTTCTACCCTTTTTTCAGCGTGTCAAGGAAGAGCATGGCAATGATCTTATCGACGATGGACGAGCACATCAAATCGCATTGATTGTTGATAATGTATCTTGGACCACCGAGAAAAAACTAAGAAACGCCGGGAAATGGACCAAATGGCATGAGGAGTGCGTTGAACTGCATTGCGTACAAGATGCCGACAGGCTTGACGCCATCGGTGCTTTCGGTGAGTCAGACTTTCTGCTCGTATCAGAATCAGATCCAGGCTCAACATATCCGACAGGCGTGATGCGATGCGCTGCCTACAGTGCTGTAACAAATCAGTGAGATAAACGGACACGTGTATATCTCGCTTACGAGTAATTTGCGAACTCAGCGCACTTCACGCACCTCCCGAGGATCCCGCCCTGCCATCGAGTGCGATTCAGCATTTCCACGATAAACTTTTGCACATCAAAGACAGGCTCAAGACTAATCCGGGGAAGGCGATGGGTGAGAAGCGTCATAAGTTGGTGAGTCCTATCGATGGATGTCCAATTAACTCAACCCCATTTGACGGCCTGTGTTCAGCTGGTCGATTTCGTACAATCCGTGGAAGAGGAATATAACTCGGCTTAGTGACTTATTTGACGACGGTGGAGCGATGGTTTGCGATAGGTTGCTTACCCTGTAGTAATAGTTTGTAGACATGGGAAATCAAGCATTAGCGGCCTGAAGTTTTCTGCGCACGTTCGTCGAGGCAGTTACGTTGCAAAAGTTGAACCGTAATTCATAAAACTGCAATATCGATGAGCGATGATACTGGTGATGGTATACCTTCCTTGATCCTCTCCGCCACAGATGCAAGCCGTAATCGGAGCCCTTCCCCTGTGTCAGCAAGGTTTCTTACGAATCAAAGGGTCCGTAGCGGGATTTCGTCATGGCCCTAAGCCGAAGGCCATAAACCAGGAGTGCGGTAGCGCAGTGGAAACCAGAGAGGCTTCAGCAGGCCCTACCAAAACAATTGTGTCGTTTAGCAATGGAGACTCGTGGCAGGTATGTCACCGTATGTGCTCCTTCTTTTGATTTTCAATGACAATGTCATCCCGGGTCATCCCCTTCGCCCAGGCCATTCCCAAGAGAAGCGGGACCATGTGTACAACTGCTCCCTAAGGCGGGTTATGGAATCTCTAATGATGCTCCAAAGACAACGAGAGGACGGACTACAGCAACCGTAGGYCCATGAAGGTCTAGGCGTCAGAAACTCCACTCCAACCGAGTAGTTCGGGGACAAAACTCATCAAATACGTTTGCATTGTCAAGACCGTCTTACTAAAGCCTCAAGCGCGGTCAGCCAGCCTAACAAGCATTAGTCAATAACGGCAGCCAGCCGACCAAAAAGCCGCCGACCTCAGATTCCAGAATAGGCGCACAAGGACCGAATTTCAGGCTGCCATGAGGCCTCATTTAACTCTCGTGCTCTCGTCTGACAGATCAATATACCTCTTACAGCGTCTGTCTGACGAACGTGTTCTCGCAATAAAAATATATAGAATGGAGCACGCGGGGGTCTGGGCAAGAGGTCCCTATAACTGTTAACTATCATATTACCTCCTACTAGGGCAAGACCCTCAAAATAAGGTGTCATGCGACGATATTCCGGGCGTCCCTCTCATGTGGACTTCTGCCGCTTTATCCTCAATCCGTCCAGTGGCAGAAACGCTTTTCATTATTCCTTATCTGTAGGCCCCAGTCTAAGACTTAACATCATCAGTTGCGCCACATTTTTGGAAGAGCGCCGCCGACGCCACCTCCTTCCGCCCCCTTATAGCACAGTTTCCTTGGGGGCGTCCGGCTACCTTGAATGCGTCAAAGTTTCAGGGACAGTGGCGTTATTCAAGGTCCGTGTCACCAGGCTTTCAAGCTTCGCCGACGGACTTAGGACACCAATAATCCTTCTTGTAGTTCGATTACTCAAGATATCAAAGGAGGTTACTATCTAAAGCAAAGCTGGCAACAATCTGGCTGATCACGCGTTCCAACTGATTGAATGCATCTTGGAAAGAAATTCGTTGCTTGGGCGGTGGGCCTAGGCTAGTTTAGTGCGGTCAAAGTTGCTGTCCAGACTTTCAAAGCGATTGTTCTACTTTAGTACGTGCCACGACCTACTCCGGTTAATCTACGTATCTCACAAGACACAAAGCAGCATCTACGGGGAAGGATGAAGACGTCTGTTGGCGGTGGAGGAGCGCGTAGCACATACGCCGAAACTTCCGTTTTTAGTAGGTTCAAGAAGCTTCAGGACTAACATGCGTGGTAGTGCCGTGCAGCTGTGCTTAGACGGGAAGGCCTCGGTGCCGCGTTGGTAGGCAGACCWATMCTCGTATCTCAGACTACAGGTATCCCTGATACTCTTCATTCATTTTGGGAGATGAATATAATGATACTCAGATTGTCGTGAGATTATGAATACAAGCACCGGGCGGATTGAAGTACATTATGAGGGCTTAATCAAACTCTGACATATCGATATCATAAAAGAAGTGCTGTAAAGGATGATCATCAGTGAAGCTGTTGACTCCAGCGAGAAAAACCTGATCCACCTTGTATAGGCTCATCACTTTCACGACCCATGCTTCTAGGTGAAAAATCTTCTTGTTCCCATTGCGCATGCGGACTTCCTGGATACGGGGGTGAGTATTCACTCAATTGACAAGACATGTAAACTGACATAAAACGCAGCCCAATGTACGATATCCGCTTTCAAAGTTTCGTCTACCTTTTCAATGACGCGGTCAGCGACGGTCTAGCAATCGTTCATCAGTCGAGGGAGAAGACTATTGATGCAAGTTACTGAACCTTCAAAATGACAGTTGGAGGGATGCAATGGCTGAGCAATTCATATAGCTTGCTTCTAACTTCCAACACACGAGTTGGACTTTGTTCCCCAATAATAAGGTCCGCCACCTTATGACAGTATGTTTCCCAGTCAGGTTTAGCGATTGACAGAGAGCCTGTTAGATCGGGTCTGTTCATAAACACCTTAGCCATGATCAATAAATGCGAAATCGGTAAGACGAACGATTGCATTTTAAGAGCTTCTAAGACTAAAATAGCTTTCCTCATATTGCCCTCGGAATCCTCTACAATCTTATCTGCTGCCTCTGGTGGTAAATCGAATCCGACGCGTTTTGCTACGTAGTTCAATACAGTAAGCATCTAAATGAGAGGATTAGCTTGAACCCATATACAACCAAAACACACGGGCCTCATTTTCACTCGGAGCAGCGACGCGCATTAGCAAGCACCTGCTCTTTATAGGCGCTATTAGCCTACTTGTGCTATTCGCACAGAGAATGATGCGCATATTTGACATATATTTCTCCATTGTACGTCGAAGGGCGGCTTGAGCATCTCGAGATAGAGAGTCTGCTTCGTTGATAATCACAACTGAGGGACTGTTCTCATTATATTGCCTTTAGGTAACCACTTGAAATTCGCACCTTTGAACCTCTGTTTCGCATTCAGATCTACCTGTTGTGTTTGGGCAATTTCCTTCAAGAGTTCTTGAATGACTACTCGGTCAAAATTCCCTGCCTCACTGCAACATTTTTTTTCACAATGTTAGTTGGCTTATGAGATGCAGCCTACCTTGGGGTGATTTCAATATGGTAGTTGCTTTGAACCAAATTTATTTCCAATTTACGCCGTGATGGTGATAGGAATACGCGTTGATCAATTTTCAACTGGAAGATACATTAGATGCTTCAGATGAACGAAATAATGAGCATGTACGTACCTTCTCTACCCCTGGCCCGAACAACTGTCTCAAAGTACAGCTTATCCTCGTTTTCTTCCCTGCTCCAGACGGCCCATAGAACAGCATATGTGGAAAGTCCCCAGACGCTGCCTGACGAAAGTAAGTTCTGGTCAGTCAACTGGGACGGTGGCGTACCAACGACTTTAGCCTAACTGACAAATCCTTGTGGTAATGGAGGTCATCAAGTGCGCGCGGTCTATACTGTCTGCGCGTAAGCACGATGCGAATGGCAATGCAAGAAGAATAACCTGGTCAACCCAGAGCGACATGACGGTAACACCAGTGACAGGCGCGTGACGTAACGCGTCGAAGATGAGACTCCCTCGCTTGACTTATCATCAAATCCTCGCAGGTCGAGTAAACGATTCTATTACATCATACATTTGGAAAGCAGGACGCTCTTAGCTGCTCTTAGCCACCGTGACGACTGCATGTCATGCAAGTCGAATTCCCAAGTCCTCAGCTATAAGAACCGCCGCCTTTTCTCCAATTGCGATCGCCGTGTTATATGTGTTTGCTCCGACATTTCCAGGCGCAATGCTACAATCTAAAAATCGTAAGTCATGTTACTTCTAGTGGGGAATGTCACAAGACATACCTGCGACTTTCAAGCATTGTGTTCCATACACGTTCAACCTGGGGTCCACTACGCCTCCTTCATCTCTAGGTTTCATGGCACATGTCCCAATCTACGAATATGGATGAGCAAGGAGAAGATACAAGCAATGCAATTCACCGAGTGAAATGCCGTTGATGCGGTTCTTCTGTGGAACTCATTAATTGCTTCGTCATCATCCTTGGTATAAGCAATGTCAGGGGAATCAATGGCTACCGGCGCCTCGGAATATTTGGCTTCTGCAGCGCTGCCTGCTGGGAACTTGGGGTGCCTCGATGGGTATTCACCTCGGTACAACTTCATTCGGCGAGCAATTTCACGGTTCTTCTTATAACCCCATCTCAGTACGGCGAGATCCGCGGGCCTTTTTGCACTCAGGTACTAGAGCTGTCGATGGAGAATGACGACATACGAGTCCAAGAAACCTGGATGAAAATCGAGCGGGGCATAGGCATCTGTTCCGGAAGTAATCCGGACAAAACCCGTGGCAACTGGATAAGCCTTCCAGTTGTCAAGTTCCAAGGACAAGCTGCGTGGAATGTGGGCACACTCACGATAATGCTATCTAGCTCGAAAAACTTCGTTGTTGGTCCCTCGGGCAGCGATACAGGTGACCTGCAAGCCCGTGAATCATGCGACGGTCTCAAGATTATGGGCGACTCTACCCTGCTACTATTGCCAGAGTTAGAACGGGTTTGTCAGGAGCAGGCACAAAAAACTTCTGCCATGTAGAGTCGAATTCTGGTCCCAATACTCGCAGGTCGTCCGGGCCTGGCCTCATCTTAATGCCTGCATCGAGGGCACTACACGAAGTTGAAAAAATTAAACTGTACTAGTATCATGACATACTTATGTGCCAACAACCCTTTGCCGGTTTGCAACCATTCATCAACGAAGGCTGGGCATGGGTTGATACACAGGTTTTGATGCGAGATGAACTTAGCACGTACGCTTTCTGGCTTCTTCGTCCCCTCGCATGAGGAGGTCCAATGTATTGGCTTCATCACTGGCATGGTATGAGGTGATCGATAGAACGTGATCTACATCAGATTATTTAAAGAGGGAGAAAGCACAAGATTGATGCAAACCCATATAATGCTCGCCAACACCGGGAAGGTCCACTACTTGTTTGATATCATATTTTTTCGACAGATCTTGGCTGATGATTCCCGATCTATCAATATTAATGTTATAAGCTATCCTTATCTATTACTCATATTAAATGTCTAACCTTTGCAATATTGTGGATGAACCAAATGCACCTGCTGACAAGACCACGAGACGTGAAGCCTTCGCAACGGCTACTTGGCCGTCAGAGCCATTGATATACTCAACTCCAACTGCTCGGGTACCCCTGAAAGGAGTTCATGAGACACACAGGAAGCGCATGCAATGGACTTACTCGAATAAAATTCTCACTACTTTCTTGCCGCAATATGTCTTTAGGTTATGGTTCGTGTCAATTTGGTTATAGATGTAATAGTGGGCCGTATCTGAGCGCCTTCCCGTCTCTGGATCTATGTATCTGAACGATAAAGAAGTCAATTTTTGTGTTAAGAAGACAGTGATGCTTACTTCGGCCATCTCTACCACGATATGGACTATCAGTAAGTCACCCATAAAAAGAACGAAAAATGTGCTTACGCCATACGCATTACAAGAAAAGAAGCCGTTTATGTCTTTCGTTAAAGGGCGTTCTTTGTCATAACTTCCCGCCACATCAAGAAAGTCTTCTGCAACATTAATGTGATCTTCGCAATATGAGATTTTAAGGGGCCCTTCGTAACCATGATAAGGGACGGTTTTATCATAGTAAGTCTCCGCCTAAATATCGAGTTGTTAGTGTGGAACAAAGATCCTTTACTGATACCTTTTGTAAGAGGGGAATAAGATCTGCAGAACCCCAACCAGGATTTTTGAACGTGTTTTCCCAGTCGTCATAGTCAGATGCTGCAGCTCGAGTGTACTGCATCACTGAAATAGGGGCTCCTCATCATTTATTGAGTACTTCATTCAGTGGATTACTCACAGTTGATGGCAGAACCCCCGCCCAAACAACGCCCCGTGGTAACAACAGGCGACCTTCCTCCGAGTGCATCACTGACACGCCCCGAGTAGTGATGGAATATTTCCGATGCCGGTTTCCTAAATACATTTTCCCAGAATCGCATCGGATGGATGTGAGCTGGTTTATCTCTTGTTTCTGCCCCATCTTCGATAATCTAAGCACATAAAATTCAAAATGTCATATTCTGAGTGATATCTCCGGTGAACTTACAAGTATTTTCAAGGACAGGTCTGCTGCAGCAAGACGTCCAGCAGT
>JNHV02000300.1:0-21791 GCA_001691785.3 Amanita brunnescens Koide BX004
CTCTCTTCAAAGCCAATTTGAAGTACCTTTGGTACTACTTTGGACAGATGCAACTGACGGAACAAGTTCCCCATCCCCGTCGCAGATCATATCGAACATATCTTCTCTACTCACACCAACCCAACGACAATACGTTAGACAGCTGTCCAACGTTTCAGACTTCGCCAATACATGCCCGCAGAACTTTGCTGGGTTCTCGCAATGCTTCGCTGCCGTTGTTTTCTATGACATCCCCGCAAATGGGAGCGCAACTAGACCAGTGAATTATACCATCAAAGCTGACGCAGGGCTGTCATATATCAATGTACAGAAACATACAAGTCACTACGAACAAAGGATATTACCGTTGCAGTGGGCAATAGATAAGGTTACATCTATTAAAGTGAATTGTTTCGGTGTTTGACGTGCTTTCTAGGCTATCATAGAATTCCAAACGGGCATTCAATTAGAGACACCATTAGAGTGGCCCTTTACACAAGAAACTAATGAACAACAGAATACTGRCTTTCGTCTGAGTTTCATCCATGGCATTAGATCGTTGCTCGTCCTCGCATTGTAAGTCGTATATCCAAGGATCACGCAGGGCTTATTGRTTGCATAGATTCATTTGCTATGTCGGTATAGCATATCAGTTACCTGGAGCGATCTCGGGCGAGCGCGCCAATGGTTTAACGGCACATATGAAGGCCATGGGGCTCCTCGACTCGGCCAGRATCCTGTACAGTCTCATTCATTTCTTGGCTCGTGGCGATTCTTAATGGCTACGCAGGTCCTGGTATATAAGCATCTCTCTGACATATTTACCCTCATGGATTATCGTCGGCTTGATATGGCATTATCGAGTCTTCTCGGCATCAAATGCAGGCCTCATTCTCATCGTACATCTCCTTCTTGGGTTCACTTTGACTAGCTGGTCGTTCTTCATAGCYGCGCCATTTGGGAAAAGTCCTCAACTAGCTGCTGTCACAACAACGTTGCTATCCATCCTCTTCGCCATTCTTGCGCTTGTCTTCAGGAGTGCTAGCGATGGTTCTGCTTTCATCTTCACTCTTATATTTCCTCCCGGATTCTACATCTTTGCAATCCGGGCTATATGTGGCTGGGAGAGTAACTTGATGGCAACCAACGTTGTTCGTGGCGACCCAGACAGTCATTTGAAATTGCTTCCCCAACTCATAGCCGCTATTGTAACGTCTCATTAATGCGAGATCACAAACACGTACTGATTACCTGTTAGATTGACATTTTCCTTTGGCCGTATGCTGCCGTCATATTAGAACATTACCTCTACGATCCTATGARCCCATCTTCTGGGCTATTCTTCTGGAAGAAGCACAGACTAGAGGTCGATAGCACTCCCGTCGACACCGATGTTGCAATATCTGTCAGAAACCTGCGGAAAACTTTCAAGAAATCTCTTTTCTCTTCGAAAATTACTGTTATGGCGATTGCTGACCTGTCTTTTGACGTACCTAAAACTGGTATTTTCCTCTTGCTTGGATCAAATGGGTAGGTCGAACGAGAAATTGTCCGTGCATGTATAGCTAATCATATGTTGATAGTGCRGGAAAATCTACCGCATTATCAATCATAGGCGGCTTGGCCGGCAGTAGTGGTGGGACTGTCACTTTTGCAGGAGACGTACGCAAACCTCCCCGAGGAACTATTGGCATTGTTCCACAGAGTAACGTCCTTTTCCCTGATTTAACATGTATCCAAACACTTCGTGTGTGGAAAGCGGTTAAATGGTCCGCCAACTCTGATAAACTCGAAGATTTGGAACAATTGCTACGTGATTGTGATTTGGAAGCGAAAATCCGTTCCAATGCCAACACCTTGTCTGGAGGACAGAAGAGGAAGTTACAACTGGCTATAGGCCTTGTAGGTGGTTCGAAAGGTGAACCGTCCTGCACCATCTTGTCAAATAGATTCTAATGTCAATAGTCATCCTCGTGGATGAATGCACTTCAGGTGTTGACCCTCTGAGCCGTCGTTCACTGTGGAGAACCTTGACTGCCGTACGTGATGACCGGTCCATTGTGTTTACTACACACGTGCGTTTAGTCGTTCATTTTCAAATTTGTAATTAACTCTTCCCCAGTTTTTGGACGAAGCCGATCTACTTGCAGATCATATCGCTGTCCTAGCTGCTCCTGGGAAACTCGTGRCGCAAGGGTCTCCCGTGACGCTGAAGCGTGAATTCGGCAAGGGTTATAATATCCAGGTGACATTCGACGCACAGCAGGACGCGGAGAAGGTTACAACGCCTCGAAAGGATCTTTATCAACGACTCCTCACCATCGCGCATCATGTAAAAGCCAGTGTTATATCACCGCTACAAACCCTATATCTCTTGAATACCAGAGATACCCAAGTCGTGGCAGATGTCCTCCATTTCCTCGATGAAGAAAAATTACATTACTGCATCAAGTCCTACGACGTTCTTGGCACCTCTATGGAAGATGTTTTCCTTGGCCTCATGAGTACGAACGATACCACGCCAGAGGCCGATTCCCATGACACTTCTGTCCTTATGTCCGAGAAATCTCTAGAAGATGCTGAGGATAGGATGATGCCCCTTTCGAGCCTTTCCCATGGCCGGCATCCACATATTTTCCAGCAGGCAACCACTATCTTTNACAAGAGGTCCTTAATCCTTCGCCGCAGCTGGCTCTCGCCATTGTTGACTATATTGGTCGCCGTTATGGGCTCAACTATCCCTATGATTTTCATCGATAAAGGAGCACAAACATGCACTCGGCTTCTTTGGGACATGCCTATTGTGCCATTGTATCTTCCTGCAACAAGTTTTCCGCCTTCTGTTGTCGATATCCTTGACTCGCCTCCCGGGATTGTATCATCTCTTGGAAACACGACAAGTTCCTTGATACTCGATAATGTTCCAAATAACGCTACATTTGTTAACACGATATACTCGGATTATCGCAATATATCAGCAGGAGGTGTYTCTTTTGACGTGACGACTGGAGGGTCCCTCGTCGCTTGGGAGGCTTCACCACCTGGCTTAATGGGACCATCGATGCTCAACCTTGCGACGAATATTCTGTACAACCGTGCCCTGAATACCTCAAGACATGGTCAAAACACACCTACAATCATCAGCCCTAATTATCAATCTCTTCCTGCTCCCAATAGTCGCTCGCTTAATTCATTGAAGTGGGTAGGGTTTTATGGTGCCGCCATGGTAAGTTATGAATTGTGCAAGATTGTTATAGACTTATAGTACTTAACAATCCCCAAGTCCATCTTCCCCGCATTTTTTGTTCTCTACGTTTCGAACGAGAAGCAGTCTTCTGTGCAAGCGATGCAATTTTCAAATGGACTGACAAATCCCCTGGGTCTATGGCTGGGCCATCTCATGTTTGACACAGTCTGGACGCTTATCTTATCAACGTTAATTATAATCATCTTTGCTACTGCATCAAATGTTTTCAATGGTTTGGGATACTTTGTAAGTAAGACAAAGGTTGACCGTCAACGGCTAATGACCGAAATTAGTGGCTTGTACTGGTGCTGTATGGAATTACGGGGGCTTTGTTTGCATATTGCACGACACTCATTGTTTCTTCAACCCTTGCGGCCTTTGCCATCGTTGCCGGGTATCAAATCATCATGTTTGTCGTAAGTGCCATTTTTCTCACTCTGGTTGGATATAGCACTAAGAATGCGTCGAGCTTTACTTGGCGGGCTATTTACTTGTCTTCACGTATGGAAATACGACGCAAGTAAACAGAACGATAACTATCATYCACTTCACGTTGTCTCTTGCTTCACCCGTGGCAAGCGTTGTATGTACCATTCCCCTATGCCTATGACCCAATGACCAAAAAGCTGCAGATAAGAGCCGCGCTCGTATCTTTGAATATGTTTCAGCTGCTTTGCGATGGGTCAACAGTCATAAATGCATCATCTCTGGGTCAACTCATACGATTTGGCGGACCAATACTTTATTTAATAGTCTATTCCTTTGTTTTACTTTCCCTCCTTTTCTGGGCCGCTTCCGGATCAGTTCTACCTCGCGGATCGGCCAGACAGTTGACAAGAACCGCGATTCCCAATGACGTTGCCGCCGAAGCTGATGCGATGGATAATTCAAATGATCTACTGCGTGTAGCACACATTTCCAAACAATTCCACAAGAAAAAGGTGATCGATAACCTTAGTTTTGGGGTATCCCAAAATACTATCTTCGCGATGCTTGGTCCAAACGGGGCAGGCAAGACGACAACGTTTAATATGATCCGTGAGTATTCTGGTAGCATCCATAAAGGCTCGCTGATATCGTTGTGAAGGTGGCGACATAACTCCAGATGATGGAGATATATTTATTGCAGACACTTCGCTCGTTCGACATCCGCGCCTTGCGCGCCATTATTTGGGCGTGTGTCCCCAGTTTACAGCTGTTGACTCGCAAATGACCGTGCGGGAACATCTCATTATTTATGGGCGATTGAAAGGAATTTCAAGGACAGAGCTAGCTGCAAATGTAGAAGCRGTGCTACGTGCTACTGCTCTGCTCACATACGCCAATCGCCTAGCCAGCAAATTATCGGGCGGGAACAAGAGAAAGCTATCGCTAGCGATTGCTCTGATAGGTAATATTTTGTGTATATCAATATGCTCTCATAGTCTCAACGTCATCTTGAAGGAAATCCTTCGGTGCTCTTGATCGATGAGTTTTCTACCGGCGTCGACGCGAAAATGAAGCGAGATATGTGGAACACWCTCAGGAATGTGGCTGTTGGAAAGGCTGTCATTATTACGACCCGTAAGTTTTTGACAGTCGTGTCAGAATTTCCCACTACGATATCCGTCAGATTCTATGGAGGAAGCATCCGCGCTAGCTGACAGGGTTGGCATCCTCGCGAAGCGCCTGCTTGGTAAGGGTGGTTTTTGATACCGAGACAATTCATTGAAAGTAAAGCCATYAGCCATTGGGTCAACAGAATCACTGTCTGCCAGATACGCGATGTATGAGGTTCACTTTAGCTGTCGTACGCGTGAGGAGCTCGTCAAAATYCAAAATCTAATGGCCGAGATACCTGGATCACGGATGGTCGACGATGTTGCAACGCGGTTCGAGGTTCCAATAGAGTCTAATTTGCCGAGCAGCACGGGGACTTTGTCGTTGGCACGATTATTCGAGATTCTTACTGCCAATGGTGGCGATGACTTGGGGATTGAGTTCACAGTGGAGAGGGCAACTCTAGAGAGCGTTTTCCTAAAGGTGATCAGGGAGAATAATRTCCGCGAGGAAGATGAACACAGACGTTGGAATTGCCTTTGCTTCTAGATCAGGTACAGTAGCGCTCAGTGTCACATGCATACGTGATGATATATAATACCACATGTAACAAGCCCAGCTACACTCCGCTTAGCTTCTTTCTCACAAGTAACCTACCCGTTTCGCGTATTTATACTCTTCAACCATCCCGCAGTTTGACAGGAGACACCCCATTCATCTTTTCGATAAAACCAAGCCATGGCAGAGATTACCTCCTCGCCTCCTCGCGAAGACGACTTCCTGGAGGAAGAAGAAGACGAACAGGACAGCAACTCTGACGGCAACGATGAAATTGTAGTCACCGGTGAAAAAAAGGCCCATCTTGTGGAAGACGAGGAAGAGGATTATTCTGACAGCGACGACTACGACGAGGACGAAGAAGGAGGGGTTGCCGATGGCGTGGAGCTGAACCGGGTCAACCACCACGACGACGGGGGTGAAGGTGAGGAGGACGAAGGCGAAGAGAGTGATGTGTATGAAGTGGAGGAGGATGATGATGTGGGTAACACCCACTTAGCAAGTCGTTATGCTCATTCACCCTTCCACGTTAGGAGTTAAAACACATTCCTGGAGAAGAAGACGACGACGAAGTGGAAGAAGARGAAGAGGGTGAGGAAGAAAAGCAAAAGGGATTGACCGCGTTGTTGCTCGGCAATGTATGTTTCGAGCGCTGGAATAGCTGATCTGTCTGACTCGATTCTCTTATACAGCCCCAAGTTTCTGAACAAGAAGGGGCGGAGGAAGACGAAGACTTCCCAGAGTTGGAATCTCCCACCAGCGCAAAATCCTTGAAACGGCCAGCTGAGGACGAGGAGAATGACCAAGTAACAAAGAAGATCAAAGCTTAGACCATTAAACGATGCATGGTATTTGAATTATTTCTAATTTGTTTTCTTTTATACCCCTTCTCGTCAATCTTAGTGGACATGAGTTCTGTTGTGTGTATGTATCATCGGTTCCGCCAGCTGTAGAGCGTAACTCCCTCTAGCTTCTGTACGTGTTGTTTACGGTACAAGTGCCTCTTCTCTCCAATTGCCATCCTTGGTCCTTGAAAATTTTGTGCGACGTTCTGGTATGCCAGGTTCAATATAGTCGCATTCGTATGGCTCTATGACTACTAGAGAAAAGTTCATTAGAGCCGTCTCCCAGTTGCGCTTTGACTCTTCATCGCTATCCACCCCGGGTTCCTCGAGCTTTACAGGCCATTTCTTTGCTTCTTCTTCACCACCAATCAGCGGACTACCTGGAGCAGGACGACACCAGGTGGCTTTCATGTGTCCGCTGAGGCTTTTGAATGTGTCAACTCGCTGCCTTTCCCAATTAAAGCCGCTATCGATGAGTGCGGTGATCCCGCTACTTCCATTCTTTCTCTGCTCTGCTACGAAATCCACAAAATGTTGATAAAGAGCGTGGCGGGGGGAAGGCACGATCACTGCACGGCCAGTAAAGCGGTACTGCTCCTGGGTGCCTTCTATCCAATGTACAATATGCACATGTGGATTTGCATTGATTTGGGATACTTTAGGAGAACGGACGTCGGTAGTAGACACGATAAGCGGCAGAGACGGAGCAGTGGGTGGTACAAGGAATGAACGGACTATATGCGACCGGGCTTGGGGAATTAGGGCATCGGTATCGACAGTCGCAAGCTGAAAGACTTGCTGCCGGTGAGATTCAGCATATATTATATGTGCGAACATGAACGCACCAGATTGCTTTTCGTGCTGCGAAAGGGCATTTTGAATGGCAGTCAGCCAGCGAGGTGCAGACATGGCGGACCGTGACAAGCATGACGACGCTCGTTATCCTACTTTTTGCCGTCCTCGCCTTTGCCAATACCGAGGTTGTCAAGTACGCCGTTTCCAACAGCTTCCCCCCTCTTCCATTCGCCTCTCCTRATCCCCAATGGCCGGTCCTCTCACAATCCCAACCAGACCTTAAACTCAACATCACACCAGCGCCATTGGCCTCGGCCTGCAAAGCAGTCGGTGAACAATGTCAACATCACCTCTGGACGGCCCTCAATATGACAGGCCCAAGATGGTCATCCCACAGCTCGTACATGTTACGCGTCTCTTGGCCTGCCACGGTTTGTGCTTTTTTTTTCAAATTTATTGCAAAGTTTGACACCGCGATCTATCTAGTTTCCAACTACTTTCACGATCGACGTCTATTCGTCCTCCAATGATCCTCATCTCAAATATGCCCGCACATATGCTATTGTTGACGGCGTATTTACTCCGCCGAACAATGGGACACATCCTTTTCTTCCCCACCGCACTTCCTCTGTTCCAGAGCGCTGGGGTCCAGTCCCGTTTTACCTAGATCTGGAACCCGAATACCTGGGCTTTCTTCCCGAGTCGATGATACCCGTGRCAATCTCTATTATCCTTATATCCCTCTTCGCTTCCATGTTCGTTGTACCACCCATCAACCGATACCTCGAAAGTCTTGCTGAGCAGGCCAGAAAGGAAACGACATCAAATGATGTCGGAAAAGAGGACTAATACGGCCCCCGCGTGGTCCGCGACTGGATTCTTGCAATGGGAAGGAAAGATGCTCGACACTAATGTGGCCCCATACCATAGTCTACTTTTATAGCGCTYTTTTGCCAATATATGGTCAACGATCTCGATCAGTGCAAAGAATGTAAATGTGACTAACAGTGCTGTATTCAAAAATCCATCCTGGGTATGCGGCACTTGAAATTCGGTTTCATTGCACGAAGATGGTCATTTGCACGTCCGCTTGCGTCACGTCCACTAAAACAGTTATCGTTAGGTTTTTCACCAAGGTGAGCTCAATCGAGTCGCTTTACTGACCAAGTGTTAATGACTTGGCACGGTCTTTTCTTATAAGGCTCAAGTTTCTTTCTTCCGATGCCGTCGTGAAAAGGTACTTTGCATCAACTTGTAAAGTATGTTCACCGCTTGTCTACCTCCATTTTMTGGTTAGTTACAACTTGAGGAACTGTGCCTAAAGGTGCATCTGAGCAACGTGCATGTCCATGTTTTGGAGATATACCTGATTGCTAAMGCCGAAATTTTAGTGATTCGATGTCTCAAATTTAGCGTGTCGTGCGCATCTGGAAAGCTTAACTATAGCTTGTCACTAGCGTCGTCGGGTAAATGTACGTACTTTCTCGAGCTCTGTTCATGTAGACCTGAATCCTAACACGGCTTATAAAGGAGAGGGCGGTTAGAGACGCAAGAGAAAATAAGAAGGAAGATTTAACGTGCTCTTGGTCGACCAACGGTCTTAAGCCCGGGGCCCGCGTCAAGGGAAGCACGAGGAAAGGAAGGCTACTTGCATAGCCCTCCTCACCTTTCCCCGGGACACGCACCTTGGAACCCATCCATCATCATCATATTAAAATTTTAGCGGCGGTGTGATCGATCGAATAGCGACGGGCGAACGAGGCGGGCGTTATGAGCGATGCGATATGGGGCACGGGCGACGACGGGGCGGTTGCAAGTCGGATGCGGCCAGTCTACAAAGTTCAGCTAACAATGGAAGAGAAAACGGAAAAAATGAAGAAAAAAAACAAAAGCAGAGGTGTGGTACAAATTCCTACCGTTATATACCTGAATGATGCGCGTTATGGCCGCCTTCTGTCATTCACAAAGCCCGGCGTGTCCTACGTCCTCTTGCCATATGTGCCGACTTTGTCATGAATTTGACGACCTTCGCCAGGATCTCCCCGCTTAGGCGGGTCGGTTGTTGGGATTCCTCTGGGTCGCACTCGACCTGCGAGCGTACTGACCTGTCATCGCCTTCCTTGACAAAGCTGTCTTGGGAGTAAATAGACAAGTCTTCTTCCTCTTCGTGGACAATGCTGCGCCATCCGCTTGCATAGGCGTCGATGACCCAGTCTTCCTCATCGTCATCTTCCTGTTCCAGGTCCTCTTCGAGCACCAGACGCTCGGCCCAGTCGAACTGCTTGTCAACATCAATTTCCCCAAGAGGAAACTCACCGCTGTCTTCTTCGTGCTCTCCGGGATCAACAACTGTGACATCATCGTCCTCTACATCGGTTGTGTCTCCATCCACGCCGGCTACTGCGTCAACCACCTCCTCTGGAATCGTCTCTAATTTTTGCGACGACTCACCTTCTCCGACCCACCAGGGTGTCGGTTTGAATATTGATGACCAGATGGGCATAAGGACAACATCCACGGCTTCATACAGAACCTCCATATACTCGTCACGGGAGGTGTATGGGCGCGGAATGGAACGGTGAATGATGATGGTGTTCATCGTGTGATATGGGTGTTATGAGTGCGTGTGTGTGCAATTGCAACGTTATAAATGCAAGGGATCGATATGCCAGATATCAGCAGGTGGTGGGGGTTTAGGTGAAGAACGGCGGCGCGCCTCTTTGTCGTATATATGGGCTGGCAAGTGTCAGCCCCGTTTGAAATCTGCCCAGGAACTGCCGTTTACGGTCGGCTGACATGATTGCGGATGCCGCGCCGGAGACGCACAGATCGCTTGGTGCGTGTGTACTGGATATGAACGTATTGTCGGTTATCATGGTTCTGATTCTTTTAATGATTCATGAAGGAATTTGAATTATTTAGCAAGACATTCATAACGTCTATGGATGAAATGATCGCTCGGCAGTCAAGTTCTATCTCTTTCAGTATGACATGATAGCCACTATTAAAATGCTATCTGATGCACAAGCTCAGGGGTCTCACTCGTTTTGAGAATACGATATCCACGCATCCACAGATTACAGCCGTCTTCAAGAAACTACAGTCGTAGGGAACTACTGGCTGCTTCCTTACCAGTTTTCTCGTCGTGGACAAGTACGAATATTGCGAATATTGTTTGTAAACCAGACAAAAGTCCTTCTCATGCAGTGCGAACATTTGGTGGAAAACAGCCATAGGCCCCGCTTCTGGGACGGCAAGAATCTCTGGAGGACTCGTAATGCCGATTGCATTTAAAATTACATCACGTTTGAGAGCGCAAACACACAAAACTATACAAATGGACTTACCCTATTTTCAATATCATCCTGCCGCGACCGTGAAGTAGCCTCGCTTGATTGCGACTTAGTTGACATTAGTGGCCTACGTTTATGACAGTCAGCGCATTTTCTGTGATTGGCGATTGACATTATAGTCTATCTTTGTGAGTACGAGCGAGACGCTGTGACGCAGAACTGTCAATGTTGAAAGAGCAATGAGAGCCCGTGATGATGGAAGTAAACGAGAGGCGGAGTAGTCTGATTCCGTGAAGTGGTGGTAGTTGTAGATGAACCTCATGCCGGTGAACCCACCAGAAACCTTGAGTTAGCTGGTGATGCAACCGCAAAATAAACTCGGATTCTCCAATCCCCTTCGCGTTTAGATCAAGCCTGTAAATTACGCTACGCTCTACCTTGTTCCAGACTAAGATATTGTCTATTCACAAATCCCGGGTTACTTATCAGTTACAGGGAACGGTGGTCAGTATATAGCAAGATCTGCCTACTGATCTAATTCTTTTGAATGTATTGCTTCTTTTCGCGTCACCGATGCTTTATTTTTAAGCAGGCAGTAATCACCATGTTCATTTTGTCCCTGCCACCGGTCTCCAGGCATCCAAAGAACCCTCGTCAATTGGGAAGAATATTGGGCATCCAAGAAYGGGCTGCATGCGACGCGCTCCCAAGTTGCCTCATCAACGGCATAGCGTGGCTCCAGCGGAGAGCTTCTTGGATGCTTTGGGAAGTCAAGATCGATAAGGTAGTCGCACTGCTCGACAGGAACCTATTCACAAAGCTTGAGCGCATGAATCGCCAAGGTGGATACGGAACTTACATAATGGGATGGTTCCTCGATGTTCAAATCGTTAAGGCCGGGAGGAACAACACGCGTGTGCGGCCATAACCAAAGCATTTCGTTCGTTATGTATGGGCCTTCATCAAAAT
The DNA here is from genome assembly GCA_001691785.3 of Amanita brunnescens Koide BX004. Lineage (NCBI taxonomy): Eukaryota > Fungi > Basidiomycota > Agaricomycetes > Agaricales > Amanitaceae > Amanita > Amanita brunnescens. Next base: position 11,226 of record JNHV02000300.1, read on the forward strand.
GGCGGGGTAATAAGCCGTCGAATTCGCTTTTTACGTAGTCCACGCGAAGACCATTAGGGACGAGATAATGACTCGGGAATCTGTGCCATTCCTTGCCCAGACATAGTCTCAAGTTGAAATCCTTGATAGGCGATAGATCGATCTGTGTTTCTCTGTCTTCATCGGTATCCGGAAGTACTGGAAGGTGACCTGTAACGTTTAGCAGTCGGGGTAATTCTTCGTACTGAAGGTGGAAATGTAGAGACAATGGAGCGACGTAGTATTGCCGCATAGCGATGATCCGGGAGATGGACAAAATTGAAGCATTTACGACGACAGCAAAAGTGAAGTTACGGAAAAGGGAAGAGCGGGATGCCTACAGGACGATAGTCAGCACCGTATTCCTCATCCAAAATCAACTTACTCTATAGGGTGAACTTGTCATTTTGATGAACAAAACCTCCTGCCAACCTCTTACTAGATATAAGGTAACGGCTGCATTGAANCAGAGCAGTGGAAAGGCGGGGAACATAAATCTCTCCTCCTTGTGAGCCTGGAACGAGAATATTCCAAGCCACAAATAGAATGGTGCTAGACGGATAGCGATAACGGTATAGGGAGAACTTTGATCGATGCTTGGAGTATAGAATCCCAACCGCTGATGATCGATGTAATACGTGATGATCAATGCTGGAAAAGCTGCAAGTGCAAACGGCAATAATACGTTGAAATTGAGGATCAAATTGGAGATATAGAAATGCCAGGGGGAGGTTCCGTATAGATCTGGCCCACGTTCAGCCCCACCAAACACATTATATCGCACGATGTTCCAGGGTACGATGGATAGCTTCCCATATGCGAGAGAATCGATGCCGATGACGGGAAGCTACGAAAGTGAACTCAGTGGATGCATGCCGTAGTAGACTCATTCCTTACGAGAATCAGGCTTGCTAGAAGACCCGAAATAAAGAGACGACGCCAGCGTGCAAACATCCAGGAAGCTTTCTGCTCAGGAAGAACACGGTCCCCGCTAAAAAGGAAAAGTTCTTCCAAGATGAACGGCAAGGCRAGAGCCAGCGCAAACGGCCACCCAACGATGCCAGCTGTTGCAAAAAATAAAGTAGCAGCAAGGGTCCTTCTACTATTYGCCATGGAGGAAGGGGAGAATGCAAACGCAAACGCCAAAGTCACAGCATACATTGCAAAAGATGATGGGAGAAATGCTGTAGAAGATAAGGGTTTGCACACTCTTCAATGATAGATGCAGCAWTGAACTGACCCGTTGAGGCATTCCACATCCCTGCGCTGAAAAGCAGCATGAAAAACAGGTACCTACCCACGCGTTCATTGATCTTCTGGTGTACAGCTCGGTAGAAGGCAGCTTCGGTCAAGGTGCTGAGGAAAGCTAAGAATATGCGAACAGCGAAGAACGGGATTCTCTACAAAGAACACGTTATTTTTGCAGCAACGCTCGGCCGATAGTCGTTTTTACCTTGTCCGTTCCAATCAAAAATGTTGCCAATTTCGCCGGCGGCAAGTGTATGATTATGTATGCCCAGCTGCGAATAGCGTAYTGTGGGGAGACTTCCCATGTCTGAAATCCATAGCCCTTGTCGAGAAAATGTAGTGGCTCCCAAAAATTGTACACTGAGGAATGACGTGACTCTGGGCCACTTGATACAAAGTCTTGGTACATACCTTCATCACAGTCACTGATAGTGGAATACATCGCCCCAGCAACACGCACRAGCAAAATTATACGGACCGCCAAGGAAAAGCTTGGACTCCATGGACGACGAGCGGCACTTCACGGAATAAGCCGATGAGAAGAAGGAATTATATTCCTTACCGACGCAGTTTGTCTTGTAAGATCCCAGTATGCCTTGCAGGTTGCGGTTTGGGCTTTTCTTGCTCTGGACGGCGCAGACGAATATATTGCGTCCCAGACGACATTGAGGCCTGCGACGTGGCGCTACGCGCCGGCTATTGACAATAGTATGTAGATGACGAATTCATATGACGTTAGCAAGTGTGACGGTGACGGAGTGACAATACATGTCATGARTGGCCACCAGCAAGAACCCAGCCCTCGAGAGGTGGAGGTCATTCTCCTYCGCTCTCTCATTAACGCCGGCATCTAATGGACATTGTGATAGATTGGATGATTGCCGAAGGACATGCATCGACGAGCGATGGCATTAGAAGCCTAAGAAGGCAAGGTGATGCCCAAAAAGGGCAAGGGTGGCTCAAGGTGGACAGAATCTGAGCAAAGCTTCTTATTGCCGGAATAGAACGCATATTACTTCTTTCAGCGTCTGCAAATTGTCTGTTTGCCTCTGCTGCACCACGCAGCTGACGTTACCCGCATCTGAATAACAACAGACGTTGCCTCTTATTTCTTCGTTCTTAACTACCACCTCCCTGCCTTTCGCCTTTTCTCCGTCTCGCCCAGATGGTATCCGCCCAGGACTCCCTAGCGACCGCGGAACATTTTATCTATGTCACTCAAGTATACTTTTGTGGTACGTACCATTGACCTCATTTTCTTCGACGTGCTCTTACGCCTCGGACTTCCCAGCGATGTGTACGAACGTCTTTTAGCATCGCCCAAGGTAGTCTGACTGATTAAACCCAATTAGATGCCGTAGTCGTATGGGACTGGATCATCAGTCTGCCTAGGGAGTATCGTTTCGTGAGTACACGCGCCATTGTGTGCTTAACTCTGCATGACGTCGTGCACTCATAGATCTGGAAGACTCACTGGACGCCGGTCAAAGTAGCGTATCTTTTCTGCCGGTATGTTTCGATTTACCGTGCAACATGGTATACGGACCGACGCATATAGCTACTGGGTCATCATCGTCGTTCCGTACCTTCTGTACTGTTTCGTCGTTGACCATCCCATTTCAACTTGCCGGAAGATTTACAAGGTCGGACGACCGCGTTTCCTGGCGTATCCATTANCTATACGAACTTAATTAGATTCCTGTTGGTCTTGCTATGTGGAATCAAGTCGGCTCAGAATGTATGTTTTATTCTATTCACCCAAGGTAACATCTGACAAATGCGTGCAGCCGTTCTTCTTATTCGCACCTACGCATTCTTTAACAGGAACACGTACATTCTTTGGCTCCTTGTTTCAGCTCTCTCGGGTGTTGTAGCCTATCAGCTATACGTTGACGCCACACAGATGTTGTGTCAGTTACAGTCAAACTTTGTCTAAAAACACAGCTGACAAATTGATGCAGTGCTTCCCTTCTTCAACCCATCAACTGTACGCTTTTGACGGTATTAAATGCAGTGTGTCCTAATATCTGACAGGAATTGGGCCCCTGCTTCCCTATGTCAAAGCCCCACTCAGCGCATCTCCTCGGTATGTACACGTATATATATATAATTTTCCTGCTCTCAATCAATTTCTAGGCTTCTTTGTGAGTTGCGTTGCTTAACGCCAGTTCCATGACCAAGCATCCCCCTAGATAGCACCTTTGTTGTTCGACACTCTGGTTACTTTTATGACRGTCTTCAAGGCTTTCTATATCCGAAGGCGTAACGGTGGTCCCAATAGCAGACTAATCCAGACATTTCTGCGTGAAGGTACTCTTYTGGCTCCGATAACAATTCTCAACTGATCATTACTAGGTGTTTTCTACTACATCTTGATTTCTATCGCCAACCTAGTGAGCTAGATCCTTCTTAACTTTAACATCCCTGACTCAAACGCTCAGATCAACGGAGTATTCTACCTTCAGTAGGACCTTTCAGTTACTTGTTACACCATTCTTAGCTGAGCCACAGACCACGTCAAGTAATTTCCGCCATTAACATTCCACTGAGCGTCATGATGGGTCCAGTCCTTGCCTGTCGCTTGGTAAGGACGTTCGTCACGTATGAACCATCGAATAATTATATGACAGATCCTCGACCTTCGCGAGCGAGGTTCCGAAACCGTTTCTCATTCAGAGGGGACTGGTATTGCAGCTTTCACAACCAAGTCCATTACGCAGCAAGGATCCCCTTTCACGCCACCTGGCCRTCGCAGCAAAGGTGCTATTGATGGGTATGGGCGACAGAGGCGCGGAATTAATACTGTCGGTTCGAACGTTGTACTAAGCACCCTCGGAAGCATACCGCACGATGTCGATCTGGACATTGAACGTGACGTCGTGGAGATGGATGACATCCACCTCGGCTTGGGTATGGAATTAGGGAGCTTAAGCACTGCAATAGGTGGGGATGACGGTGAACCCATTACCGATGGCGCTCCCCATGGCGATAGCCCTGCTCCTGCGTATCATTCCATCGACAGGGGCCAACACGGACAGCGCTCATCTAGTAATGAAGATGCAGGGTTGCAGGGCATCAGAATCGACGTTGAAAGGGCCATGTCTCTGGATTTGTAATGTCAAGACACGCTTTCCCAAGAAAGTTTTGTTCGCCATCAGAAAAGCTTTTCGCTCGTTTTTCTATGTATGTTATAATCCTCAGTACCGTCTTGTTTGATTTCCAGTTAGTACGTCGATGAATTACATTTCTTTTGATATCCATTCAACAGTTGTAACGTCGGTCACTGCTATTAGTACAACGGGGATGTCCCGAATTACATGGGTTGTACCCCGGTTCAGTGTGACGGGGATACATCTATACGATGAATATGAGCGCGTACTATCTCGTGTTGGTACAATAACGCGCGCCGAGTTACAATACAATATAAGCGTTCGCAAATCACGTGAGTGTGATGGCACGCGTCGCGTCACAGTAATCAAAACAGGATAGATGGTAGTGGATGCATTGTCTACTATAATAAAGGAATAAAATAGCTCGTAGACAGTAGAAATGTGAGTCATTGGCAACGTGAAAGAAATGCATCAAGAAAAAACGAATGGAAGGGTATTCTTGGGTGGGAAGGCTTCACCCAGTCGAAGCCTTCCTGACCCGTGCAAGGGATATTTTGAACGAAGGCTCTGGCTTTTGAAGAAAAGCAGAATTGTCTTGAGCRCGGTCGCATTTTTGGGCAATGCGGGTGGCCGCTTCTAGAGCTCTTTCCACCAAGGCGCGTGATGGTGATGTCGAAGGGATATGGGCCAGCAAATCTGTCTCGGTTGGTGTGAAACAGGCGGGTAAAAAAGAATTGAAACAGACCTCTGTATATCAGGACATAACGCAATACGCGCTGCGTGGGTAAAATGGCGAGATCGCGAACTGGCGGCTTTTTGGTATTCCCATTTGTGCTCGGACCGTTTGCCGATCTGTCCTTGCGCCAGTTGAGGAAAGAATAACTGAACGATGGCGTAAGGCCCTGGGAAGGGGATGAAGTCGACCCGTTTAGACTAGTCATTGTTGGCACGTTCCTTCTCCAAGAGTTGCCATTTCGGCGTAAAGAACCGTTTCCAGCATGGGCCGCACTGGCTCCAAATTCTGGAATGTCCTCTTCGGATCGGCCTTTGCTGAGTCGCCTTTTGGGGGATGGGATGGGGCTAGAGGCGGCCTCAAACCAGGTGCCCACTACACCGCACCACCCGACAAAGGCACTTTCGACTGCCTCCTCTATACCTAGAAACGCGGCTGCAACGCCTAGTGCACTAGGGTCGGCTTCTAAGCGAGTGAGAAAACGCTGACTGACGGCAGCCAATTGGCTGGCGTAATGTATCATGAGTGGAGGCGGTAAAGTCACCGTCTCAGAAGCGATGAGAACCGTCAGGGACGAGAGATAATGACGTTCCGTTCTGACGAGTTCTCGACATGTTAGCAACGCTTGCCGTGCGGTATGCCATGCTGTGGCAAGTTTAGGCGATGGCGGAACCGAGAGAGAATGGTGCAGGGGGAACGAGGGGAGGGAGGTCGTGTACGGGATGCTCAGTTCTCTGTTCTTGTCGTCGATACCTCCCTCCCACTGTAGATTCCAGTTCCAGGTATCTTGGTTTACGTCCCACACTGCGGACGTGTCGGAAGATTCCCTCTGGATTCTGATGCGTTCGAGAGTCTCTACGAGGGCCTCGTCCGTCATTCCCTCGTCTGTCATGGCCATGGCAAGGGTCCATCGCCTACGTGGCGGACGGGACGATGACACGGGATGGTCAGGAGACGTGAAATCCAATTCCAGGACACGTTCAGGGGAAGCAGAGGCTGGACTCGACGAAGGGTCGGACTCGGGGTCATCATCGAGCGTGAACTTGGTTGCAGAAGGCAATGCCCACGGCTGGAATAGTCAGGGGGAGCCTAGACGGTAGGAAGGGTATACRTACTATGGATAGGGAGAAGGGGGAAACGACATGCATGAGAGGGAGGAAATGAAAGGCCGGAGGAAAAGGCGTGCATTTCTCAGACGTGTCTGAGGGCGTGAAGACAGGAGAAGAGCATGGCGCGAACCTTCGTCGAGTCTCTCCTCGGCGCCCTCTCGCCGACCCCTGCTCGCCCGTTTCTTACCCTCACTTTTGCCCAGTCCCTCGATGCCAAGATTGCCGGCAGCGGCGGCCAGCAGCTTGCACTCAGCTGTAGCGAAAGTATGGTGATGACCCACTGGCTACGCTCCAAGCACGACGCCATCCTGGTTGGCGTCGGAACTGCCCTGAACGACAACCCTCAGCTGAACAGTCCGTCTCTTCTCTTTCGGCCTGATTGTAACCGCCGCTGACATCCGGCCAGCCCGACACCTGCCCCCGGAAGATCAGCGTCATCGACCCAGACCGATCGTCCTCGATTCCCAGCTCCGGCTAGAGCCCGGCTGTAAGCTGCTTGCCAACTATCGCGCTGGAAACGGCAGACGGCCCTACGTTTTTGCGGCCGAGTCCAGCCTCGCCGATCCTCTCTGTACCGCGCGCCGCGTCGCCCTCGAGGCCGCCGGCGCCAAGGTTTTCTCTGTGCCTGTCCGAGACGATCTGTTGCATTTCCCTGCTGTCCTCAGATCGCTCCGCGATCTTGGCATCACTTCTCTCATGGTCGAGGGCGGTGCCCGCGTCATCTCGTCTATGCTCGCTTCTCACTCTGATTTGATTGACGTCATCGTTATCACAGTCGCACCTGTCTTTGTCGGCGACCGCGGCATCGCTTACCATGCGAACCTGAACGATGTGCGTCATTGCCAGTTCCTTCTCACCCTCGCTCATCTATGTAGCATGCTCGATTCAAAAACTCTAGTGTTACAACTTTGGGGAAAGATACCATACTCGCACTATCTGCCATTTCAAATATTTCCTAGTTCTCCTCTGACGAACTGTCGTCATACAAGATCACATACTCCTCTTGTCCCGCTTGGTCCCCAGGACAGTCTTGCCAATCTGAATCGTATGACAGATTGTCCAACGTTTCCGCTGTTCCTAATGATCCCGCATTTGATATGGTCTCATCTGTTGATGTCCTGCCGTCCGACGTCGTTTTATTACCATCTTGTAAGACTGATCCGGGCATCTTCATTATGGAAGATGACGCTAGGCTTTCCGTTTCGCCTTGTGGTTCAGTAACGTTGATGCTGCACTCGGCGTTAATGCACCGTCGGTATACGTGCTAAATCTGTGTGCTTACTCAATCCACATGTTGTCTCCAAATAGACCGTGTTCCTCCGTCTGAAGCACCCAAAAGCCTGTATAGCTGCCGGTCAACTCTGGTGCCTAATGTCGCACAAGTTGTCAGCTGCATTCTTGACGCGAAGCGAAAACCWACTTTGAGCCCCGGTGTAGATAGTTCAACCTCCGCTCCCACCTTGACGTTCCCTACCAAAATAGGACGCGTATTTGATGTCATCGCGTCTCCTCCCATGAAAACAAGTACCGTCGACTTTGGCCATTCCGCTGTACCGCTGTTTACGACTCTCCAGGTCTTGATGAATTCGGCCCCCGGTGGAAAAGCTTGTCCACTGGGCACCGTGACATCCTTGATAATCATAGCATTTAGCTGTTCTTCTACAGTGACGTGGCCAAGAAAAGCCTGCACAGACGTGGTAGAGGCCATGCTTTCTGGCGTAGGTACATCGTGTCCTAGCGGTCGAATCAATAACGGTTCATTCGTGAGAGGCGAGTCGGCCAGCATTTTCTCGACTTCAGCTGTCTCCTTTGAAGATTCATTGTGACATGATTTAAGGGGTGTTTCATTGGGTGTACGAAGAGTCGGAGATGATACAGAAGGTGTAACAGCAACCTGCTGTTCCGGTAAAAGACAAGTAGATCTGCAAATAATTAAAGATGAAAACCACGAGCATAGGGAAAAGGTCGACAACTCACTCTTTCGGTTGAACGTCGGGCAACTGACCATTAACTGGCGACTGCTGTTGTACATTGGCCTTCGCAGTTGGCATCTCTGTACAATGAACAGTTACCGTATTATTCGGGGACATATCTCGCGTAATTTCAACCGTCACATTGAACGGCGACTGTGTCTGTGGAACAGGATTCCTCTGGATCAGAGGAACCATCGTGTTCTCCACTTTCATCTTGAGTAGTGGATGGTTCTCCGGGTGTAGAGGGATAGGATGAGCTTCGCATCGTTCACACAGATCAAAATCCAAGCAGTCAGGATGCAGACACTAAAAAACATGAGATAAAGTGAAATAGACAATAAAGCGACTAACCTTATAACGAACCCCGAAGATTGTAGCATTACATACTGAAAATGCAATTAGTATCTTCCCCGACAGCGACGCAAGAAAACTCACCGTCACACATTGCGTGATGACGAGGGCGAGGGCGAGCACCTCGACGATGCTATGTATATCATTAATGCAAAAGATTATCATAAGCCACATGTTACTTACGATAAAATCAGATGGATTTGACAATTTGATAAAAGAATGGTTCGGATGCTGTTCGTCCGTAATACTGAAGAAAAGCCTCAAAAACATGTAAAACGTTTACGGCGGATCCTACTAACCTAAAGCAATCGGCGCAAGTATCAAAATCTGGGCAGACAAGGCATTTCTGAAAATCCATRGTATAAGTGTAATTCCAGATAGAAGGGTTAGACTAACATATCTGTGTCCACGAATACCGGAATCGCAAAGATCACAGACAGCACTATGAGCAACGCCAGAAACACCTTCGGACATATTCAAGTTGTTGCTATGTTGGGGTTGTGACGAGGAAGGGGTACCCTTTGGCTGTCTTGTGCCTTGGAAGGAAGGTCCATCGAATGTCATAGTAGAAGCAGCGCTACGAGATGCAAGCATTTCGAAACGCCTCGTAGCACGGAGAGGCGACATGATCGTTGAGTGAGGATACGATCGTGGCGTGCGGGTAGTAGGTTTCAGCTTTGCAAAACTGACTGGGACACGCGGGTGCCGCATCAAAACATGACAACTATATATGTTTGTTGGGCACTTGTTCCGTCCTACTGCGAAATGACAGCTGAGACACTGGAAACAATGTTCACCAAGTGTCGGAACGAAAGAAGGCAAGTAACGTACCACGTCCACTCCGCACAGACTGCAATAATACGGTAACCCTTTGGCACGTTTCCTACATCTCACGCATGAACGTGGATATTCAGAGTCTTGCTCACAATCTTGCTGGCTCTGATTGGAAGGGGCCGGTTGATCTTGAACAGAGAAGTTACTAGCAATGGCACCATCAAGATCTCGCATAAAGTTATCAATAAGCGTTTGAATCTCCCTCTTCCCTGCCTCCACTGAGCAACAAGGCGAGGAGTTTGGCACAGAGCTTGCGTTGTTTGAGCCAGTGGGGTGYCCATTAGGGGTATTTGGTACTGAATATGAATGAAACAAGATAGGAGGGGGAGGAATACAAGACATAGAAATGGGGGATTGCCCAGGGAAACGTTGTTGGTTATCAACGTGATTCGAGGACATGTCGGAATAGGAGCCGTATGTTGATTGAGGGTGGAAACTGAAACGGGGAAAGCTTTCGGCGACGTCTGGGCTGTCGCTGCAGTCACCGTCGACCACCGTCAATCTGAGRGTCGCGTCCTGCCAGATACGATTCCTGTATGGTTCGGTGTACCGGATGTAATCCTCGGTTGAATGTACCCTCTGACCAATCAAGAGACGTATGGATTTGGTGGGATTTGGGGAGAAGAGAAGCCTAGTAATCGTGAAAGTACCCTTCAGAGGAAAGACACGGCGTAACTGGTACGAGTCAAAGGTTTAAGGCTGCAGATCGTAAAGGAGTTGTCAACTCACTTGCTCGCAAAGCTGATCAAAGGTAGGAAAGGTAAGAGGGAATGTTATCCTACGGGTTTCGCCGTGGTACGTTGCTTTGACTGTGAACATGACGGCAAGTTGTAGAAGTGTTCACGCGCAGCCGTCACACGGGCATCACACGGCAGCTTATTATAAAGCACGCAATGTCACATTCAAGACGCGGAGTTTGGGACGACTATACGGGTTTACTCGTACTAGGATTACAACTATAGCACAGGTCTGCGGAGTATACTTTTCCAGCGCAGCGCGGCTCACCCGAGACTGCTCATAGGCCTGATCAAAAGCGCAGATATCAAGACAGTCATGGAAGAGGTCGAAGGGGAGAGACACGTAGATTTAGAAGCTGGGTGGAACAAAATAGCTTTATAGGCTGTAGCTACATCGTACGCTCCGTATACCCTACTAATTTAGTGCAAACCCGTCCATTCCCCGCACCCGCA
>JNHV02000301.1:0-21792 GCA_001691785.3 Amanita brunnescens Koide BX004
GTTACCCAAGGAAGAGAGAAGCATGAGAACAGGAGCGCATAAAACGGCACAGGCAGCTAGCTTTCCTGTAGGACTCCAGATAACCCAACAACGCCAGAGCTAAGAAATGGTTAAGAATACAGATGCGAAAGCTGAATATAAGTGCTCACCACGAGCAAATCGGACATGAAAGTCAATGCGAAGAGCGACGCCCAGAATGTAATTTCTGATGGTTGATTCGCAGAAGCTAAAAACCATGCAATCGGCCCGCCAGGGTAAAGACGATTGTCGATGTACATGCTTATAAGTACCCAGGCGGAGGAGGCAATAACCAATGTCTCAAGAACGAGGAGTATGGTTATGTATGCGAGACGGAAGAACGCATGTTTTCCTTTACAACTGCGCTGCTTCCAGAAATATGATGCGCAATTGAAGTACATCACAAGTTGCACGCCTGTCCTGAGATAACCAGTTAGCTACTCTTTTAAGCCAGAATCGACGACGCACCATAGCCGATGGTACCAACGAAAATCGACAACATATATGTCTTTTCTATGAATGAGGTGCTGTACTGCGCGACATTGATGGGCAATGGCATGGTGGAATTAGTGGGCGGCGGGCGCAGACAACCTTGGCAGTATCAATGTTATATATGTCGTCAGAAGTCATGGGAAGTGGGTTGCGACCGTCAGCCAACTGGTAATACAATTCAAGGGGTCAGCCAGCTGGGAAAGCAATGTTATATTGATTGCAGATCGGCATTGATTTTKCAACGTTAAATAATAGTAAATTACGTACAGCGCTTCTCACGTACGACAGCATTTTAAAGGCTAGACTGACCGCGATGCATCTTCTGTGGTATGGGCCTCATGGCTCTTAACTGTGTACAGCATGGTCGATTCTGAGTATAGTATCGGGACCATTCGCTCCCGGCACATATGGGACTTGCTTTCAAAATTCAACTACGATTATATATTAGTTCTGAAAATCATGATCGGACGACGTACAACGCATCAAAGCGGAAAGGTCCAGCGTCAAGCTTAGCCCGGGATGGCAAGCTTGCAACTGAGCGCCCATAGATTCGGTCTTCTGGTCAGGTGGTTTTGGGACAAACTGGAAGTGAGCTTTCGCCGCTTATGTACATAAATAGTCGCGCAGATGTCTCCTGTCGAAGCACCGACCCTCGACTCGTGGCTGGACATCCTCAGCAAACCAGATCTCCTCAGCTCATTCCTCGACCCGTCCACAAACACCCTTCCTCTACCCGTCTTAGAAGCCGTATTAACCAATCATATCAAACCCATTTTCGATCCAAACGCACACCCGGGCATCAACTCGACAACTGGTAGAAAGCTTCCTAGGCCAGCAGGCGGTCCGTCAGCATCGCAGGATTTTTATGACTCGCAGGGATGGAAGGAACATCCTGGTATTGAAAACGTAATACAGTGGTGCCTGAAGTATATCGACGTAAGTACGAGTGTATAACTGAGTATCCCTCTGATGCAAGTGCTGGCTAGCGAGATCAATATGAGAGGATATGGCACCTACTAATTCCACCCATCATGACAATGCTGGACGATTACGAGCCAAAGTATAAACTGAGCGGGGTAAAGATTGTGCAGGAAATGTTGAATATTGTCCCTGGATCGCTTCTGAGACGGACAGGAGTGGAAGGGCTAATCCATTCAGTGCGTATTCARATGATCCCATCCCCACCCTATTGATCGGTGTCTTGATCCTTCCTCAAACTACGGCCAATCCCCACAGTCATTAGCCAACTGTCTAGCACACCTTCGGGATGAGAAGTCGCCTTACCTTATACGGGAAGCCATCAATGCCCAGCTAGAGCTGACACTTCTTACAACCCGAGTGGGCGAACGGGCATATTTTGACCAGCTGTGTGAGCTGTTAGGAGAAGGTGTCATCAGTGGCGTGTGGTTCTATGGGTATGACCAGGAGGACGTTATCTTGGCATCTATAGAGGCCCTCCCGAGACTGATAACAGCGCTTGGTATTGGTTGTGTAAGGTTTCTCAAGGTATGAACCTAACGTCTTTACTTATTAAACACGCCGGCCTGACGGGGATACATTGGGAAATAGGCACTAATAGCACAGCTGACCGACCCGCTTATACCGAAGCCGCCGCGTTATGTGCCAATACAGCTCCAAATAGCTTCGTTGGAAGCACTGCAGTGCGTCATGGATGTGTGTGCACCGCGTCTAGATGGAATGAAGGCRGGCAAGATTGCAGATGCAGTTTGCCGGTGCTGGATCACGCTACATCATCAAAATGGGCAGGTGACCAAACAAGGTAATCTCAGCATTGCATTCAGTTGTGGGACCAACTAAAATAGCACATTACTGCGTGTAGAAACTGTCAGACGGTTGCTGAGGAGGACGTGTGAACGGCTGAGCAAACTATGTCCTGCTATCGTAGAAGTGAGAGCGCCGTACCGTTGTGGTATCTTCCATGCTGATAGTCGTTTAGGAATACAAATTGATGTTAGAGGTCGCAGGAGAACTGAGTGATTTGTTCCAGGGGCTAGTCTAGATTAATACGTGTCCTTAATGTAAGTGACGCACCGCATCGCGGGCCGATCGTAAGCGAGTGTAATGACATTATAAAAGCAGATCCAATAGAATAGTAACTGCCTCGTTCAGTCATTCCCTTCATCACCCGTCCTCATGGTTGTCTCCGTCGATGATCTAGTCGCCTCATTCTCTAACAATCACATCGGACAAGAAGCCATAGACCTCGCAGCTCTACATGCAAGTAGATGTTACTCGCTTAGATAGTAGCGTCTGACGCTTTAAACGCCAGGCACAGCTCGCACAAGCCCTTTTCGCTCAGCAATCAGCATCCTCTAGACCCGCCATTCAGATAAAACCCTGCACCACCCCAACAACCTCAACGATTCCTTTCTCGTGGAATCCTGCATCTCCCGTTGGCATGGACGACATGGAATACCAGGACGAGCGGATGGTGGAGGAACTCCTAATTTCTGGCGTCCAGACCCCGACTTTGGCCCAGACCCATCCCCTTTCGCTATATCCCCTCAATTGCGCCCCCGAAGCCGCCCAGCTCCAATCCTTTGCGGATTCGGCCAGTCAGAACCGTTGCCAGGTCCAGAGCACCTCTACCTCCGATCACTACTGCTCCGCATTTGATCCGCCCAGCTACTCCAACCCCAGTTCCCCGTCCTTCATGTCAAAAGACCCTTTCTATATCGCCCAGTTGCAAGAGGCTCAGATCCAGGCCCGTACGTGGAGCCATGGACAGGCTCATAGTGCGCTGGCGAGGCTGGGAAAGCCCGACGAAGCGTCGCCGTTTCTCCTAGTTCCTCAGACTCAAGCTCAAACACCGCATCAGCAGCAGGCACAGTACCAGCGCACAGGCGACGGAGGTGCTGGCGGGGACCCTTATTCGGCTGTGCAGTATGCTGATTTGGCGTATCAGCGAGAGCAGATGTATCATCATCATTACTGCTCCGCTACGGCTGTGGGGAGCTGAAGAACTCAGGAGCCTGCCACCTCTCGGAAGGCCTGTCCTTGTCTCGGCTGCGTTGACTCGGTGTTACTAGATGCTCAAACTGATGCGGTGATCGCGGACGGTGTAAGACTGATGAATCAGAAACGGAAACGGGATGGCGGCGCTTGTAGCTTAACGATCATCACTCCCAATTTGATACCTCGCGGTTTTTGGGCACGCGAGTCGGCCGAAAGGGGCGGGATCGGTTCTTTTGTTCGACTGATGTGTTGGTTTTTGGCGTTGTCGGGTTGACTGGTTGGGCTTCGCTTTATTCCACTTACCGCTTCAGACTTATCCTCGGTTCCTCGTTGGTTGGCGAACGGCTATCTATTTAACTGTTATGAACGGCACTTGGACTGTTCCACCTAGTCAGTAGGCTAGGTAAGACTACGTTATGTCGGGACAAACCTGTAATGGTATGAATAGTACATTTAGTTTTCATCGCAACGATCAAAAAATCCTCCCTTGTTCTTGGAAAGGCAACAGTTGAGATAGACTTCATAGATTCAAGTCTCATCAAAGCCACTTCCGCGGTCATTGGGTATGGTGATATGTATTGCTCCATGTGTACATGAACCTGTGAACTGTGCGCAGAGACAAGAGTGCGGATATAGCATAATACAACAACAGGACGTATTAAGGAAATGTTTATGTTAGAAGAGGTCCTCTAGTGTCATCTGCTTAACGATATCCTATAGCATGATTAGGCGGTGCTCCAAATGCATGATAGATCCATATATCGTACCGTATTTGACACAATGTTAGTGAATTCTTCGAAACTCAATTTGCCATCACCGTCCTTATCGGCTTCCATAATCGTTTTATCCACGATTTGTTGTAGCTGCTGGTCCTATCACGACGGTTGAGGATTACAGAGTATTAAAGGGTCTGAGACTTACTTTTAGATTGTTGCCAACCATCATCTTTAGCACAAGGAACAGTTCGCCGTTTGAGATGTAACCATCACGATCAACGTCATATACCTTGAATGCGACTGGGAATATCAGTTATTTGATTAGCAACGGATGCCTGGGGTGACGGACACCTAAGCTTCTCCTCCCTTCCTCCTCGGCTACTGAATGCGCTCAAGCCGCCCACAAACTCCTGAAAGTCGACGGTGCCTCCCCCGCTGTGAATGAAGAACGATCACAAGAGCCAATTAGTGGGATATATCAATCTCGCGCCACACACACGATAGGACGCTAAGACCTACTCTTCATCAAAGATGGCAATCATCCTAGAAGCAAGCGGGTTCGTTGCAATTTGCGGTATTTGCAAGAACTCTTCGCGATCCAGGGATCCGGAGCCATCACTGCGAGTAAGGTGGTCTTRTGAGCAAGGCGGCGAGAAACAGGCAGAGTAGTTAGCCTAACCTGTCGAGCTTAATGAATCGCTTCTTTAAGCGCTCCAGCTCCGCCTGTGTGACTGAGGGCGATAGCAAGTCAACGTGATAGCACGCGTCGCAGTAGAAACGCAGACGAACAATTGGAGCGTCTCTCCATGTCCTCCATAAACTGTGATTCTAGACATGAAGTCAGAGAGCGGTGAATATACGAACAACGGCGGCGAACGAGTCTGGCCCATATTGCAGTCGATTTGTTTTCCAGATACGCGGACGGAGCGCCTGAGTTGTGTGTTCCAACGTGGGAATTCCGTCTCATGCTCTCAGCGATCAGGACAAATGCCCGGAGGTCAATAGCCACCTTTCCTCATCCCCTCACATCCTCTGATGCCCAGCGAAACACTATATATGCCCTGTCGACTCCCCCAGGAAAAGGTGGCGTCGCCGTTGTCCGTGTCTCGGGACCTGACGCTCTTGCAGTGTGGAATCATCTCGTGAGACCCTCTCGCCCGCGTTCATCTTTGCAGCCGTGGAGAATGGAGTATTGTCGATTTGTCAGACCACTCTCTGGCTCAGAAGAGACGCTTGACAATGGACTAGCCGTGTTCTTCAAGGGTGCGTGCTATTTTCATGCCGAGAATTCCATCGCGTGACTCTTTCTTTTCAAGGCCCCAAGTCATTTACAACGGAAGACGTAGTCGAGCTCCACATCCACTCTGGTCGCGCTGTCATCGCAGCTATTCTTTCCGCGTTGTCGTCTATCCCATTCTGCCGACCGGCTGAACCCGGTGAATTCACTCGACGCGCTTTTTTGGGAGGACGGCTAGATTTGACGCAAGTGGAGGGTCTGAAAGATCTTATCGATGCAGAGACGGAGTCGCAGAGGCAAATGGCCGTCCGGGCTGCTGGGGTGGGTAATTTCATGCTCTAATGAAGGATAAACAATAGCTTACGATGAGCCCTATTCTATCAGTAGGGCACTATGAGGGCCACGTATGAAGAACTTCGAACGGGTATCATCAAGTGCCTCGCTATGGTTGAGGCATTGATCGATTTTGGTGAAGGGGAAGACATTGAAGAAGGCGTGTATGCGCAGGGTAAGTGGGCCGGACCATGATGCCGATTTTTTGATTGACTTGGGAAACAGCTACAATCCAGGCTCGCCACCTTTTGGATACTATATGTTCCTACCTTGCCGATAGTCGTCGCGGAGAGCTCATCCGGTCTGGCATCAAGCTTGCAATTTTCGGTCCGCCCAATGCAGGAAAGAGTAGTCTGCTCAACTTCCTAGGTACAGTTGCAGTCTACTGTTCCAGAGTCGTCGATGCTGACTTGCTGTAGCTCAGCGCGAGGCTGCGATTGTCACACCCGTGCCAGGGACAACCCGCGATATCATCGAGCTTTCGCTCGACATCGGCGGGTTCCCTATAATCATTGCAGATACTGCAGGTTTACGGAAATCCAAAGATATTGTTGAACAAATTGGAATTCAACGTGCGACGAAAGCGTGTGTCTTGTTTGTTTGACTTGGCTTCCATGGACTRAAGTTCATCTACTCGATTGTAGTGTGCAAGAAGCGGATATAAAACTTTGTGTCTTGTCCCTTCCTGATCTGTTAAAAACCGAAAACAATGCGGCCCTTCCAGACGCGGTCCAGTCGCTCCTTGACCCCGACACTTTCTTATTGCTCAATAAAGCTGATCTTGCTTGTTCTACACCCGTGAAGACRGAAGAAAAGGATTTGCTTGACGCGGCATTAACGAGGTTGCGAAGAGGTCGTGGCGATCGGTTAAGCCAGGCATGGGTTACCAGCCTTGCAACGGGCGGTGGCACGCAGGAATTCATGGCTGGATTGGTAATGGCTTTGAAGCACAGGTTGGTTTCTATGTATGTAAGTATGCAGYGATTTTGACGCATTTATTCAGGTTCAACGTGTTCGAGACGGACATTCGGGCTCATGCACCACTAATCACGCGAGAGAGGCATCGTGTCCTCCTTGAAACGACTTGCAATCACCTGCGAGCCTTTCTTGCTATGTGTCAGTGTCTTYCCCGTTTCTTCTTCCCACATACTGATTGCACTTCATTGTCAGCTTCAGACGACATTGTTTTTGGTGCAGAAGAACTAAGATATGCCGCACGTGCCGTAGGCAAGATATCTGGCGCAATCGACGTCGAGGAAGTACTGGATAATGTATTTAGTAGTTTCTGCATCGGCAAATGAACACGAACAAGGACTATGTTATGCGGATAAATGCGATCAAATAAGCGGGCATCATAGTATCTGCAAGTACGTAAGTATGGCGTCTTGCTCTGTTTGCCGCTCCTCAACCCTGATCTAAGGAATGGAATGGGACGACATCCGATACTTTATATAACCAGGGACCACTAATAGGTTTTAAAATTCAGATCCCTGCAACTCATCGCAACTCCGTACATCCCACCAAGGGCCCGGAGCTTTACAGATGCCCGGACGGCTTTATGTGGCTTTAAGCAGCTGCTGGTGGGGTATGAATGGGTACCGTGAGTGTGTCGATGACTTCTGCTATTCACAACTTGAAAACTGACGTCGTTTGATTACTTGGTAGAGGATGCGAAGGTGGGGCGTCGGAGGCTCACCCGCAAGGCTAAGAATCCGACACGACAACCAGACGGGAATTCTCTGATTAACAGGCTACCACGAGAGGTCCTTGCCGAGATATTCGTCCAATGTCTGCCGGAGGTTGGACTATGGCCTAGAATCGAGGGTAGAGCAATTTCCAAAAACATCGCTCCCCTCCTGCTCTGCAACGTCTGTTCTCCATGGCGCTCATTGGCACATTCAATACCAACTTTGTGGCAAACTTTACTTCTTCAACTCACAAAGGCAAAACAAACAAAAGTGGACGAATTTWTTGCTTTGACACACAAGTGGATAGAGCGGTCCGGCGTACTCCCCTTGACGTTGAGACTGGAAGCCTGTTTATCATCTGGTCACGCCGGTGACCTAGGAGGCTTCCAGACGATTATCACTGCTCTGTTATGGGGACTCAGTCACTATTCGTCGAGATGGCAGCATGTTGATATCTGCATTTTAACTTGTCCTCCCATCATCTTCCCTCAACTCCGGCATATGCCTTGTCTTCGCAGTTTCTCCGTGAACGCTAAGGATTTTAGCGGTGTCCAACTTCCCCTTTCATGCCCTCAGTTGACCGGCATATCTTGGCCTTTCCTGTGCACTATATCCTCGGCTCCCAGTTTGCCATGGCACCAACTGACGCGTATCGCTTTCGGGAAAGCAATCTCGTCACCAGAAATGCTCCTCATCCTCGGATCAAGTCCAAAACTGACAGACGTCCAAATCGCACTGGACGACGTCCCTAACGAACCTTTACCATGCGAAATGGTCGTCGTGAGCAACACTTTACGGAAATTGCAGCTCCGTGTCTACCACACTTGTGGTCCGCTTCTCGAAATGCTCACGTTGCCTGCTGTGACCGACATTTCTATCGATTTCCACTGCGAGTCTGCCCCTCCACTGCGCGACGTCCACAAGGAGCTGTTGCGCTTCTTCAGTAGGTCCAAATGCAAATTAGACCGACTGGAGCTTGGGGATTGGAGCTTTGACGATGCCGCGTTCTTGAAGTGCCTCGAACATCACGCTTGTGCATCRCTTACAAAACTGGGAGTATTGAACTCTTATCCTGCGCCGATATTTACGGATACTGTCCTTGTTGCGCTCATGGACAGCCCAGAGGGGAAAGACAATATATTATTACCCGATCTGGCGCATCTTTGGCTTCAAATGTGTTTTGACGGAGCACCAGGCATATTGGGCATGATGATCATGTCGCGCTGCGTGCTTTGGGACAAGGACGATCAACTTCAGTCTTTGGACCTTCGTTTCGCCCAACTTGACAAGCGGGATTTCCTTTACATCCGATTAGCGGAGGAACAGGGATTAAAGGTCAAGCTTACACGGGGTATYGAGATCTATACACTCTAAGCCATTGGAAAGCAAGTTGCACATGCACAGCTGCGGGCCGACAGTAGACAAGACACAATAGTTCCACGTAGGAATAGCCCCGACCGGCTTTCCACTTCAAACGCCTATCTCAGGCTCTACTGAGTTCCAGCTGGAAAGTCGTCACGAGCCCCGTGGTACCTTCGTACCCCCTACCACACTGCTCTTCATTTGTTCCTACTACCTTACTCTCTTGCTCTTATCTATACTCATATGCAATGCAATATAGGTCAAAGACAATTTCAATCCCTTCCTTTCTGACTTCTAAGGCTTTACTCTACCAGATTAATACGGGAACTACAAAGATTGCATTCGTCGATCCTGATCGAACAACATTAACTAATATACATACCATGTAACTGAATGTGTTAATTACCAACATATCTATCTATTCGAGGATATACGGTGAACATGTCAGAATCATTTGGATGTTGTCACTGACTTTCCAACTGGCTTATAAACCAGCATCACTTCGAACAGTCAGTTACACGATTTCAGCCTTCACGAGCATACTGAATTTGTCCTAGTGGGGACTCATGCCTTTGTATACATATTGAAGGGGTGAGGCGCTGTTGATTGACAAAACGAGCTAAGAATGTCCATGTCTTGCGTACTCGGCAGACGCTGAGCGGCATAATAGTCTGCTACAAAAGTTTAACGTAGGAAGCAGGGAATAAACCCGACCGGCCGTCTACTTCCCCCGTCCACCAATCATCTGAATTCTTCTGCGTGACCAAAATTTGCTGGTTCTCGCTGATGTTCAGGTCTCCCGGTTCCTAGAGACAGACATATTTTCATCGAAAGTCGCGAATGGAACAAGGGGACATACGTCTGACACGTAGTCGTACAATACCTCGGCCCACTCTCCTTGGGGTCCTTCCTCCTCTTCGGGCTCAGGCTCAGGCTCAGGCTCCGGCTGAGGTGGACCTCGTCTGGCCACTGGTGGCGGGGCCGCAGCACTTGTCTGTTGCACAATATCATCATTCAGCCAGGTTTAAAAACATAATATAGAAGCTCACCTTGTTATAAGCTGGCGGAGGCCCGGACTGCGACGCTCTACCCGCCAACGCATTCCTGAGCGACGACGTATCGACTCCGCTTAACCTCTTAAGAACACATGATAAGTATAGCGCGCGTCGCAATAACAGTGCAAAAAGAACGCACGCTCGGTGTACCAGCAGCAGCAGCGGCACCGCCAGACGACGACGACGAAGACGACGACAGCCCGCCGGGCGTTGACAGACGGTGTTGAGCAAACGCAGCAGCGGCAGCGGCGACTCGTCCCGCTACAGGTTGAGGGTCCTCCTGTTGCTGCTCCTGCGGCGATGCGTCGGACTGTCCATTTTTTCAAGCAAAGAGCATGCGCTGTGAACCTGGCGAAAACGCTCGAGGCAGCGGGATCAAAACGACATACCGACGCACTCGCTCCTCGTCCCCCTGGGCCTGGGCTCCCCGAGAAGCCGCCGCCTACGCGGGGCTTTGGGGGCCCGCTGCCAAACGCCGCCGCGGGCGAGGCAGAAAACAGGCGCTGTCCGATGGTTGCACCTGAGCTTTTGCCACCGCCGTTATTGCTATCGCTGGCATTGTTTTTTTGGCCGGACAGCGCAGCGAAGATCTCTGGACGAGATTGGAAGTAGCTATACTCCGGTGATCAGTGTGTATAGCGCTTGATATCTACGACTCACTCGTCTAGAAGGGAAAAGAACGCGTCCTTCTCTTTTTCCTGGAGGTTGGAAAAGACCATGGTATCGGCGAGCGTACCGTGACAATCGCAGCGATCATCTGCAATTGAGTTGAACAAAAGAGGCAATTCTTCTCTAGGCTAAAAATCTACGCAGTTTGTTGTTGATCCCTGGAATTACATTTTTCGACACACATGCTGCACAACTGATCATAATATCGACAATAGAATATCAAAAAGGGAACTAGATTGTTGGTGCACTTTTGGGTAGTTCGCACACAGCTATGCGATACGCTGGTAAAAAAGCAGATAGATATCAACAGGTAAAAAAAAGACAATGAGATATGCCGCCAAGCACCAAAATGAAGAAGAGAAGAAAAGAAAACAGCGCGCCAGCGTGGGCAAGGCGGTCCGCTACCTCTATGAAGGCCAATCGAACAGTCCGCTATAATCGTCTTGGGATCCTGCCAGCGAAGACGTCTGCGATTGCTGCGGACCGGGCGTGGCAGACATGTGCCTTGAAATATCCGCAAGACTACCACCGGTCGGTGAGAAGGGTGAAAACATGCCACTCATTCCTCCACCCCCGGCACCAACGCTACCTTGCTGCGTCGGCGACCCGGCCCAATTTTGATTGGAGACGCCCATGGGAGGTGGAGATGCCGATACACCTCCCATAAACGACCCTAAGCCCGCAGCTGCTGACTGTGCCTGTTGGTGTTGCTGAGGTTGCTGTTGCGCCTGCATAGGTGACGACATTCCGTACCCGCCTTGCATTTGCATCCCCTGAAGCTGTATGTTTTGATTCTGACCCGGTGATTGTCCCATCCCCATACCGCCGCCTTGTTGCCCGGCCCAGTTCCCACCCATCATCCCCTGAGCGGCACTGCCCGGGGGTCCGAACATGGTGCCTGAAGGGTTTTGCCCCTGCTGTTTCATCATCATCCTCTGGTAATCTTCTGGCCCCAGCGACGCTCCTCTACCCACTGCAGTACCTGGACGAGGGGTCATCGAACTCGACGAGCTATCAGAAGGAGACCGTGTACTTCGGGCTATCCCGGGAATTGGATGGTTTGATCTAAGCGTTGGGGGAAAATCATTGGTTCCGCCTAGCATTGGTGAGCCCATATTAACACCCATCCGCTGTTGTTGCTGCTGTTGCTGTTGCTGTTGCTGTTGCTGTTGCTGTTGCTGCTGTTGCTGTTGCTGCTGCTGTTGCTGTTGTTGCTGCTGTAGCTGTAGCTGTTGTTGGGAGAGACCCATCTGCTGGGGATTCATCATCATGCCGGAGCTGGGTCCGCCGGCACCGCCCCCAACACCTGCACCCGCTCTCTGTTGCTGTTGCATCATCAGCAACTGCCGTTGGTGGGGATTCATATTGTTCATGTTCACCCCCGACATACTACCACCAGTACTAGCTGCGACGCCTAGATTGGCATTTTGCATACCTGCGGCGAACATGTTATTCTGCTGTCCTATACCCAGGCCCGAGAACTGCGCAGGGTTGGCATTGGCCATCGGAAATGACATACCACCAGCATTACTTTGCATCGACATGCCTTGCATCTGCTGAGCGTTCGGCATAGCGGCGCCACGTTGTTGATCCGATTGTTGATTGCGGTTTTGCATTTGGATGGCCTAGTGGAACATCAATTTCATTGATGCGCAAAGAACGGCAGACTTACCGCCATGGCAATTTTCTGTATCTGAATCTGCTGGTTCAAGCTTTGGAAGCCTGGGATAGCGCGCATAAGGTATTGTATAATGGGATGATTTGGGTTCTGGAGAATCTGGACTGCTTGCTGCATAGTTATACCGTGATGGCTCGCAGCTGCGTTCACATTCCCCGCGCTGTGACCCATTTGACCTGTTCCTCCGCTGACGCCGCTCGTGTTCATCCCCATAGTCGGCCCAACGCCCTGGGTTGTTGAATTGGATGCACCGAGCATTGGATTAGGTTGCTTTGAGTTGACTGCCGCTTGTTGCTGCTGTTGCTGTTGCTGTTGCTGTTGCTGTTGCTGTTGCTGTTGCTGAGCGCGTAGCTGGGCCTGATGGCGTGCACGCATGGACGCTATCATTTGTGTCTCTTGTGAACTATGCAATGGTTGCTGGGGCATGTTTGTCTGGCTTGCATTTACATTTGTGTCAGGCGAGTGGCGCTGGGAGAACTGCTGAGAAGTAATTGTTGGGGTTGGTGAACCTGTATGGCCGTTGGGCATGGACAGGCTCACAGATGGTAGCGTAGCCGATACGGTGGGATTGGATGCAGGGGAAGGGGGCGGTGGCATCAGCTGAGACAATGAAGGCTTGACGTCGCCAATATTTTGACGCTTGCTTGCAGGATCTGGTAWGCTGTCTTCTGAACGTTCACGTTTCTGAGACGGATTAAGAGGCTGGAAGGGTCCGCTGCCAGGTATAATGAGCGGGATGCCTTGCTGGTGCCGTCGAGCTATCTCCTTAGCGAAGAAGCCGGGCATCTTGTTGTATAGTTGTTGCATGCGTTCACATGAGTAAAAGTCAACGGGTGGAGGTGGGTCGATGATGGGAAGGGATATCGTCGTCTAAATGGCAGTTAATGGGATATCGTATACTGTGGCAAAGGCTCACCATGGGGCGGCTTTGATCAGCAACGGCTGCCAACCAGGTGAGATTGGACTGCAGCCGCTGACAATAACTGATGAATTGGATATGTGAGACAACGATACAATGACCCAGGGACAACATACTGGTGGTACAATGGATCTGTTGGCGGGACGGCTTTTTTCTGAAATTCCATACAAACACTATTGGATGGGGTATCAGTAGACGGGGATTGGGGCGCCTCTGAGATACGCACTGCAGCAGCTCTGAATTGAGGTCCAGAATTGTGAGGACCTTGGATGGACCTGGTTTTTCCGCTGGGGCGTCGGGAGACTTGGATGGGGATGGGACCGGGATTGGCAAGGTCATGGCGGCGGTGCCGTCTGACACAGCGCCGGCGTCGTCATTCGGGGAACTTGGGTCCACTGTGACGTCAAGATCGTCCGGCGGTGGCGACAGTTCGCTGAGCGGAGTTGAGAGGCGTGAGGCCTTTTCAACGCGTGTCTCCTCTTCCTCCTCCTCCTCCCGCTGCGGCACCTTCACAGCCTCTTCCCGCTCTTCCGCAGTCACGGGCGAGCTCGGCGCTTCTGGTTGCGTCTGAGGCGAGTTTGTGTCTGGCGCAGGCGAGAGAGATGAGCTCCTGTCGCGCGGCGGGTCCGTGGGTGTAGGCGGGCAGAGCTGGGGCTGGTCTTTGTGGTCTAGATGCTGGATGAAGTCGCTGTCATTGGGTTGCCAGGCGAGGTGCGAGTCGGGCAGGATGTTGACGCTTTCTTGCAGGCTTCGATCGACTCGTATCATTTACTGCTCAACCTGCAACGCTGTCCGGAACTCCTTGCCGGCGCTCTGCGGAGTCTCAATTCGCCCTCCGAGTCCCTCTTCTCCCGTCTGCATCCTTCAGTCCTGCAATTCATCTACCACCGTAGACATTCCGTAGCATATTTATTAGCCATCTAGTACATACCAAGCAACCATCACGTTGACGTGCCAGCCATATCCTGCTGTGCCAACTGATTCGCAGGCTTTGTTTGGCTTTGTTTACTTCATCGCTATTCCCATCGCAGACRAGTAGCCTGCACCAACAGTCTCCTTACGAAGACACAATGTGAGTATGCCCGCCTGCCGTCCAATGCCCCGTGCTACTTGGTCTTTGTGGTCTTCTGGACACCGTCATCGAAAAACGGCGTCGAAAACGGCCCGCTTGGCGGTGGATTCACGTCTGATGCGTTGGATGACATTGATTTCAGCTTTCTCATTCTTCTCCGTCATTTGCTCAAACATTTCTGACCTGCTATCTCTTTTTCAGAATACGCAATGGGTAGGGTTATCAGGGCCCAGAGGCGCTCGCACGCAATCGTATGTATGCTCCATAATCAGCAACACTACCGACCTAACCTATCTTGTCTCGCCAGTTCAAAGCACATACCCACCAAAGGAAGGCGCCCGCACAATTCCGCAAACTAGACTTCGCAGAACGTAATGGATACATCCGCGGTATCGTAAAAGAAATTATCCACGATCCCGGCCGGTGAGTCGCCCCCAAAATCGCTGTATATATGCCAATATCGTCACAGTGGCGCACCCCTTGCCCGCGTCGTGTTCCGTGACCCGTATCAGTACAAACAACGCAAAGAAACATTCGTCGCCACCGAAGGGCTGCACACCGGCGCCTTCGTCTACTGCGGCAAAAAGGCACAGCTCGCCGTCGGCAACGTCCTCCCCGTGGGCCAACTGCCGGAAGGTACAATCGTCTGCAATGTTGAAGAGAAAGTCGGTGACCGTGGCGCACTCGCACGGACATCCGGCAACTACGCTACTATCATCGGCCACTCGCCCGACGACAACAAAACCCGTATCCGCCTCCCAAGCGGTGCGAAGAAGACCGTCTCCGGTTCCTCTCGTGCAACGATCGGCATCGTCGCTGGCGGTGGGCGTATTGATAAGCCTTTGCTCAAGGCCGGTCGCGCATTCCACAAGTTCAAGGCTAAGCGTTACATGTTCGTGTATGCGCTTGATATAAGTATTGTCTACTAACCGTCGTTTAGCTGGCCTCGTACTCGTGGTGTTGCTATGAACCCTGTCGACCATCCTCATGGTGGTGGAAACCATCAACATATCGGAAAGGCGTCAACAATCGCTCGTTCTGCCGTTCCTGGTCAGAAAGTCGGTCTTATTGCTGCTCGCCGGGTAAGTTGGATGTCACGCGCTTCAATGTTCGTCAGCATTCTRATCCGCATTTATCAGACTGGTCTGCTACGTGGTACAGTGAAGGTCAAGGATGTGTAAAATTACATTCATCTCATCTACTTGTCGTTTACTCTACCTACATCCCTCTGCACAGAGCATGATTTCGCCACTATTCAAAATGTTGCAATTGTTACACATGCTACATACTGATATTGTGTAATGAGAACATTGGTGGCAATGAAACAAGGAGGTAAGTTATGAAATATGTATCAGGTAAAATTTGGTATGCACAGCAAATTTTGCAGTTGGTTAAGGTCAATTACAATAGCCAATTGCAAAACTTGCTGTTTCTCTAATTTAGGAGAATTACRAAGATTGTGAAATGCTACACTGCAGCATTCATTCAGATACTATGTAGGTATTAAAGWAAATACTTATGGTGAAACATGCAGAAAGCAGGAGCAGAGCAGAGAAGCGGACTTTTTTTTCTTTTTCTTTTTTCCTTCTTTTTTTTTTGGTTTTTATGCTTTATGAATGACAAGGTACTAATACTGCAATCAATATGCATGTATTGATAGAAATAAAAAAACACATACCTGCAAAACATACAGAAAGCACAAGCAGACTTTTTTATTTCTTTTTCTTTTTTTTTTCTTTTTTTTTCGGTTTTTATGTATGACAAGGCACTAATGCTGCAATCAATATGAGCAAGAACATTGACAAAAATCACTTGCCCAATAATCCCTTATTGGTATTCATCATTATTACTACTGGCAGTGATGGACATGGGYGATTCACTTCTAGTTTCTCCAATCTGATTTTGAAGCCTGTTCCTAAGGAGAGCCATATCTTCAAAGTAAAGCATTGCGGCGGCATGCACCTCCTGAATGGGATACAGCCGAGAATCACGATGAGGATGTAAGGTCCGCAATGTCACATCCAGATGCCGTTTCATTGTTGTCGGTATTCCTGCCCAAAAGTACCCATGATACTCAACCTTGCTGATGACACCCCCTTGGTAGAGGGGTCCAGCCAGGGTCTTATATTTATTGTGGTACCATTTCCAATGACTGAGCTTCGGGCAGGGCCTTGTTCGGGATGAAGCAGTGAACTGTTGCAGGCGATCAATATCATCAAGTTCATGCTCTTGTCCCAAACGAAGCAGAAGCTCCTCCCTCGAGTCCCTCATCACAYAAACATTAGTTATATCCACTAGTTTGAATCACGTTAGACAGCAGATTGGCAGGATGGGAGAATATATACATGCCCAAGTCACGATGGCCTTCAGCCCATCCATCATGAGTACCAGCACCGACGCGTTGAATTAGCGGTGGCAGCCTTGATATATTGTGAGGATTGTGACGAGTGCGTGGGACGGGCGGGAACGACATAGAAGATTAAGAGAACAACTCGGAAAGCATCGACCGTCGACGTTTGACACCCTTTTCAAGTCCCGACAGGAACAAAAATCTATTCTTACCCAGTACCTCACGTTCCGTTTATGGTTCTAAAGCTGTAGCGAGGCTGTGCACCGGAGCCGTCGTGATGTACATGTCGGAAGGCGGAGGGGTTACCATTATTAGCTCCCACACCAAYAGCCAGCCAAAGCCAATTCATTGTATGGATATGTCTGATACCTTCGATGCTTCATCCATCTCCTTCCTCCAACGCTTCTGAATATCGATGGTTTCTAGAAAAATCTTGTACTTTGCCTCCAACAGTCTCTTCTCTATGAGAGATGCGGCTGGTTCAATGAGCATCCCCTGGGGGGTCATCTCTGCCTTGAGATTTAATGCAGTCAATAACACCAGGCTGGACTCTACACTTTGATAACGTACCATGATATTCCATAGCATGCTATTTTGCTCAGCACTGCTTAATTCATCTGTCCCGTGGTGACCAGCGCGCCAATCAGATACTTCTTTAGCAAATCGCCCAAGTATAGCAGCTCCAAGCACGACGGCAGCATCGCTGTTTGCAGGAAGCACTACCGGCATCCCACAAACGTTCGCCAACAGTTGCATCAAAGCCTTGTTCTTAACTTGACCACCGCTAACATAGATCGATGAGATCTTATGCCGTTCCGGTGTCAAACTGGTAGGAAGATATGCAGACGAGTTAGAATTGAGTGCGTCGATAATGTGGCGCGTCTGGAGACAGATAGATTCTAGGGTGAGCACATATTTGCGCGCCAAGTCAGAAGTGGAGGCGTCCTGTTATCAACGTCAATCATTGAGCACGAAAACCACTTTATAGGCGTTTACCAACTCAAGGCCGACTATAGACCCACGCATTTGTGGGTCGGCGACCGGCGATCTATTGCCTTCGTTGTATGCGTATAAATGTACCGTGGACATTTTTCATTGAACGCACCATGGAAATCAGGGTAGAACTGCACATCTTTAGTGAGCTCAACATTGGAGTCCACACCTCGTTCGGTACGAAGTCGTTGTAGGATATCTTCAAGCACTATCAGAAAACGTCAACAGCATTTCCACATCGTCTTATTCTTGGATTCACCAGAATAAATAGGCTTGTTCTCCAGCTTTGCCTGCTCGACGAGTTTTGGGTAAGTCGGGTGAGTTGTTGTGATGAACTCGATCAACTAGCAGGATATAAGACAATTTCAACTTCGTGAACCGGGATACATTACTTGGCCCGTAGAGGATTGACCGCCTTCGTTCATCCACCAACCGTTGAAAATTGCGTCCTGGACTCATTGTAAATGACTTGTTCAGGGAACATCTACTCGCGCACCTTGTATGGTCCCCAAATGCCTGTCACGAAAACACTTTTGGGGCTCTTCATCATACGTTCAGATCACATGCGAGACGGAACGTGATACCAACAGTCACCTGCACAATATGACAAGTACTCGTACCAGCTATGACGGCCAACCTATGTTGTGACTCATCAATAGCAGGCGTGTCGGATATCTTTCCATCGTTGGAGTATCTCGCGGCGACCGTCCCCAACCATCCCGCGTAGCTGGCAGGAGACTTACAATGTATTGTGTAAGAGAAGCAGGCAGACGCACGCATCAATCAAAGCACTTCCAACGGGAGTGCCCTCGACTAAGCCGAGTTCCTGAGCAGCTTTCTTAGAGAGTCCACGGCCCACAGGCATACCGGCGGTGAGAACATTGCCGCTGGCAGCGCCCATGGGTTCGTAATCCTTTTCAACGAAATCTCCAAGTCCAATTTTTTCGAAAAAGTCTGCGCGCTGCGGTTTGTCCGGAGTGTAGGAGAATTTGCATGTTAACGAGCAGAAGGAGCGCATGGCGTTCGATGTGGCCCGGTAAGTGAGGAAATCTGGCAGATCGAAAAATTGGCATCGCGAGAAAAGTATGGGGTCCATGCGATTTTTGAGCCAAAGGATCTTGGGACATTGCATCTCAAGCTGTTCAATGACGCGAGAGGCAGCAAATCGAGGCGCTTTAGTCCAAGGAGCATTTGGTGAATATAAAAAACGACTGACGCTTATGGTTCCACCAACATAGCCAAGGACCTCCGAACCGGTGTTATTGATCAGCTCTGCCTCTTTTTCGGCGCGATGGTCTGCCCACAGTACGACATTCCGTTCTCCATGTTGTCCAAGTTGATCACCACGCGTTACGATAACTGGTTCGCCGTTTGCGCTTGCGTCGGTCACCGCAAGCGAGCAGGTTGCGTCGAACCCAATGCCTTTGACAGAGGATGGCGATACCTGGGCGACCGATAAACATGCTTTCACAGTTGTAGATATCGCCTCCCAGATATTGGTTGTAGACTGTTCAAAGATGCGATGATCTTCGGGATCGCGATACGTTGTGATATTTTCCGTGGAAGATGCGACGATGACCCCATCTTGTCTCACAAGCGTGGCGCGCGCTGAACCCGTTCCAACATCAACACCTACGTAAAAGTTTTCTGTCGCCATGGTGGTCCAAAGTTGAATATGGGATCGCTCGCGGTTATCCGGGCCGCATTTGCACAGCGATCATGATGAAGACTCTGCCGTCCCACCGGGATGCATTCGGACGAAAGTGGGCCCGCCGCAACTTGGTGAGAGCTGGGAGAAGTCCAGAAAGACAGAAGATGGCCTGGACGAATCCAAAACATTTCTGCCGTGTTGCGAACAGAAAAACATCTTCTCACGGCTTAGTTATGTACGGTACAAACTTGAAGTATCGTATGTAGTAGAAAAACTCGAGATATATAATCGCAGGTTACCAATCCCATGTGTCCGATATATCCACGACCGGTAGCCGGTAGCAACCCAGAACGTTCTGAATTCTTTCTCAAAGTAATTGGTATCAAACTCTTTCAGTACAAACTTCCATTACCAACCCGTCCATTTTCTCACATCAGCCGCTCCGCCTCAACAGAAAAGCGCGTCGTACCGAGAGCGGAGGACGGGTTTTCCGCTGGTAATAGCCCTGATCCAAGGTTAGCGTTAAGCGGACTCCAAGCAGCTAGCTCACTGGTTCCTCTCTAGGACAACCGCTTTGCATAGCACCAAAGCGAACGCTAGATATGCGACTCATTTTTTGACTCGAACAAATCCTGATGACGGTGATACATAACGCTGCTTCGATTATTGACTCACGCTCTCGCGGTTCCCGTTTCAAGTCGCTATTGCAAGTGAAGCAGTACAAATGTCATTTTCTTTCCAACACCAACACGTCTAACCTTCTCCACCGTCTAAACCCATTCCGCCATACCTGCCCTCATTTCCATTGCTCCGCCTCCTCACGACACCCAAGCCAACATCTACGGACATTGCATCAACTAGGCTACGTTGATAGACAAACAAGAACCTACCATTTGCGTGTGTTCATGCGCTCATTTGCTCATTCCGCATCCCCCACACCCAATCTCCAGGACCATATCATCTCTGAAGAAGAACGCCACTAAGAAACGAAAGACAAATTTACGACTCACCTTACTTCCATGGCAATTCTGGCCACACCATTCTTGAGCTTCGTCCAGGTCCGGTCCAGGTAACGGAGAGAAGAGGGAATGAAGAGGAGAAAGGGTGGAATAAAAACATAAAGAACCGCTCATTGGCGACGACCGGTAGGACACAGCTTCTGAGGGCGAGAGAAGTTGGGCTGGCTAGACTGGGAGGAGAGAGAGAGACTGAATGTCCTCATCCATCCATTCGGGTCATCTGTTGACGACAATCAGTGGGTATAACATAATTTGCAGAATTAGTCGAAATGTACCAGTCATTGATGGTTCCCAAGACAGGTAGACTGAGAAGAAGGGGAGAGACCGAATGTCCTCACATCCATCCTTTCGAAGTGTATTGAAAGATGTCACGCGTGCGTGCTCCCAAGGGACACCATCAGGATTGCCCAACACAATCTGGTGAAGGCGGGCGTCTCCCATTCTGTCGACCACAATCAGCGGGCGTGATAAAATTTGCAAAATAGCGAAACGTACCAGTCATCCATAATTCTCAAGACTACTCCTCTGCGCCGCGTGGCCAGCCAAGCTGAGAGGAAAACCATCCTTTCTAGGCGTATTGAAGGATGTCACGCGCGCAAGGTGCATGCTCCCAAGGGACACCATCAGGATCGCCCAGCATACTGATGAGGGCGGGCGTCTTCCATTCTGTCAACTACAATCAGCGGACGTGACACAATTGCTAAGCTAGTCAACGTACCAGTCATTGGTGGCTGGCGGCCCTTGCATGTGTCCGTAATTTTGGTGGGTGGTGGTGGACCCGGTCCATCCAAAGAAAAAAGAGAAAGAAAGATTGGGATGAAGAATGGAAGAGGTCATCCGGGGCGAGCTTAACGTCTTGATGGCGTGATGCTGAGTCTTCGTGGGCGTGCGTGGCAAACCTGTGGGGGAAGGTAAGTGCTAGAATCACTTGGTTATACAGAATTCTGAGGGTTGCACTTGTTTTGACAGAACGCGGTGGAGCNGGACGCGTTTGTCTCACCTTGACGTAGTAGGCGGACGATTCCGAAGATCTCTTGGCGATCGTTCAACGAAGTGTGTCTCATTTTTATACCAAGGTTCAACATCAGGCGGGCGACGTATGTGACGTTACTTTGCCACTGCACTATCAAGAAGACCGGAAGAATATACGTCCGTCCTAGAGGACTAGCGTATCCAAGAATTTTCATTGCGTATGTCGTCTGAATCTTCATGGCTATGCTAGTACTTTCATCCATCCTTTCGTTCTTGATCGTCTCATTGTGGAATATCTTGCTCGAGACTGCGAGTCTTATCATTTTTCGTATCATCGTATAGCTGTCAGGGCACTTATAAATGTGTTTATGAGATGCTTGTAGCTCACTTTGCTATCCACGGCCATAGGACTCTGAAAGCACCGCATCCCGTCCGATCTGCGCAGTCAACCAGAGTGCCGCCCAGTTAGTACCACGGTGGGGGACCACGCGGGAATCCTGGGTGCTGTGGTTTTTGTATTTTGAACCTGCATCTGCAACATTTGCATCAACTATGGTAGGTCTTTGAACAACGGTAAGCTCTGCCACGCCAT
>JNHV02000302.1:0-21760 GCA_001691785.3 Amanita brunnescens Koide BX004
CTCGTCGCGAATTTGCCGGACGATGTCTCCTGGGTRTGGGAGGCAACAGCATACGTGACGCCACTGTCTGACGACCCGACAAAAATGGAGTGGGTATTCCCGCCGGAGTCGAGGTTCAGGGTGTTGTCCACCGAACGGGGGACAGTGCAGGACAAGCGGCTCGTAGTCATAAACCTGCAGCCGCTCCCCCCATCCCCGGTAACGCGGTCAGGCCCAACACTGAGAGACGAACTCACGGTAGAGCCGTTGACGATAGATGCGATTATACAGGACATGAAGGAGAAGGATATTTCACTGCATGATGCTATTCCAGTGCAAAAGGCCCACCCCAATCCGACGCATTTTAGGCCGGCTTAAGACGAGCGGTAGGAGATGTGCTTGTATCTAGAAGATACTATCCTGATTAAGAGATATCATTTATGGATCTAGGCCAACACGCAAACCTTGTATACCGTGCTAGACCTTGGACGCTGAGGCAGAGAAATGTATTTTTGATTAGCTCGGGAGCCTGAATGCAGCTGAGCCAACGATATAATTTACTATCCGTAGGCAAACGATCTTCATAAATCACYATCGCCAGAATCCCATCTGGGAATACAGTACTGCTCCCATGGTCCATCCTGGCATGAGACGCTTGAACAGGCAGCCTTCCACCAAAACAAACACTAGTGGGCTAAAACTTGGTATAGACGCAAGTTTTCTGCCTATCGTCGAACTAGTATATACACTGGGATGCAAATGAATGAATCACCATCTTTGTAAAAAAATATGCCAAGCCCAGTCCCACAGCGGTCTCACAAGCCCACAGGAAACAAAGTAGCCCAAGAAAAATGGGAACTGTCGCTAGGAGAAACACCAAAAATACAGAGAACCAAAGTGCTCGTGTGCAAAAGGAAGACAGGTCGGATGCCTGTCGAGCAAGCCCCGCGTGACCACGACTCTCGTTTTACCTTGCACGAGCATAAATCGTGGCTGCCGCAGCGGGGTAGTAAGGAGCAAGTGACAGGGCATTCATAGCAGACACGCACTACTATATGGTTTTTGTAAACTGCGACGTACGTTCTGTCAAATTCTGCAGGAAATCATATCATTACGAAAGCAAACCAGCAGGCATCTATATCATCAATTTTGTCATCTGAACGTGTTGATCCTATTACAACACGTGTATGATTATGTCCGTCAAACAAAAAATGTGCCATCGAGCCAGTGCTTACAAGTAATATTACAGTCGAGGGAAATACGCCGCCCAGCAAGTTATGAGCCTCTGCCACTTTGGCAATGCCCGTCTTGCTCTTCTTTGTGGGCATGATGACGACGACGACAGATAGCGGGCGTGTCGTGCCGTGAGGGGCGGGACGCCGTCAGAGTGTGACTTGCCGAAGTGGACGCGGCTAATTTCACAGATGGGAAGGCGCTGCAAGAGACGGTAGAGGACTGTGTTGTGGGCGGCCGGCCGCCATTGAAAGCATTGATGACAAAGGCGCGGGGGTCCAGGCGGAAGGTCATTAGCAGAGCGCTGTCACGGACCTGTTGGCGGCCGACCACCATTGAAAGAACAAGATAAGGYATTGGCGGAGCGCAGCCACCGATGAGAAAGTCCCTCATCCGGCGCCTAAGCCAGCGTGACTGGGGATGAACTAATGTCGCCTAGGCGAGACACGAGAGCTGAAGCGTCATGAGCACTGTGCAGTGCGCGGGATGTGTGTTCGTGACCTTCCGATAGGCAGAGGGGACGCGGAGAATAAGGGTGCGGAAATGCCCGTCGCAATATTCCGSCGTTCAAGTACGCGTGACCTGTAGGTGTGGGCCGCTGCTGTGCACAGCAGGGCAGAAGGGCGAGAAGGCACGCAGACGGGATGCTGAATTAACCGGCGCCTGTCTTCAGGGCGCCCAGATCTGGCCAGGCGACGCGGGAATGGCCCCGCAATAGGCTCAATCAAGTGCTCCCCCGTTTGGGTACAGTGCCTAAGACTGGGCCTGTCGTCCCCACGTCAAAAAACAGATGAGTTTACGGTCTGACGAGACTAGACTAGGTGTCATTGGCATTATGCCTGCAGATTTATCCCGCGGTGTATATAAACCGCTTCCGAGTCGGAACTTGAGTTTTCCGCCCCATGCAGAAATTGTTTCTCATTCACAAGTAGTTTCCCGGTCGCAGCTATGGTTCAGCGACGTTGGACAGTAATCCCACGGTTTCTCGCCAGGTTATAAGGCCGAGACAGAGACGTTACGGCCTAAGTTTTCCGCCCTATGTGGAAATTGTCCCTCATTCATAGCAGTTCCGGGTCGCAGCTATGGTTCAGCGATGCAGAACCCCTGGACAGTATCCGCGGAGGAAATGGCGTATCATCACGTCTCATCATCGATACTCAGGGCTTCATCGATTTCACTGAATTACAGTTAACACCGCCCACTATCCTTGACATGAACGGTGCTCTCGTACATTCTTCTATGTCCAGCACGATCGATCCCGATGATGGTTCACACCCATGGGTTAACATCAATCTCACCATCCCAGGTGACGGTACTTTCGTTGCCAACGCCAATTTCAGTGATTCCAGGTCGACAAGCCTTGCTTCTGTGACCGGGAAGGTCAAACCATTTCCTTTGATCTCTGCATCTGACGTAGCCTTCTTCGACGATATGATTGCGAAGAACTACGTGCCTTTCCGGAATATCCCTGCTCCCGGAAAGTCCACGGAGGAGATCAAGAAGTTGGGAGCGCGGCTCTTCCCCTTTACGCCATACAGCTTCCAGCTCGCCATGTCTGTTTATGATTGGACATCAGCTTCGTTCGCTCGGATGGTCCTTATGAAAGTCTTCCAGTACACGGGAATCCCACAGACGCCTCTTCCTCTCGACTTACCCAGCATCGCCTCGGTGATCTGGGAGACCAACATTTGCACATACGCCCCGGGCAGTGCGGACTTCATGAACTCATTCATGATGAAGCCAGCCTCGTCTGAGAAGGACGTGAGATCGCAACTCGACCTCATTGCACCTCAGTTGCACGAGTTTAGTGACGTCCAAAACCGCTTGCTATCCGCTGCCGTTCAAGCCCTACCTCGAACCTCCATCATGGCTAAACGTCGCCTCTTCAGCGGGCAGACGAGCATCTCCCATCTCGGACTCGACCACTTCGGTATTGAGTTTCTGGAATGCCCTCTCAACAAGGGCCCGGTCACTCAACCACTGCAGATTGACTTCGACAGTGTGATATCGAGCTACATGTCTGCTAATAAGGTTGTCACTACGAAGATGGTTTGGAGTTTCACGGACACGGTTGAATATGCGATGCACTACCAGCACGGTATTCTTCTCATCGCGAATTTGCCGGACGATGTCTCCTGGGTATGGGAGGCAACAGCATACGTAACGCCACTGTCTGACAACCCGAAAAAAAGGGAGTGGGTATTCCCACCTGGGTCGAGGTTCAGGGTGTTGTCCACCGAACGGGGGGCAGTGCAGGACAAGCGGGTCGTAGTCATAAACCTGCAGCCGCTCCCCCCTTCCCCGGCAATACGGTCAGGCCCAACACTGAGAGATGAACTCACGGTAGAGCCGCTAACGATAGATGAGATTATACAGAAGGACGTGAAGAAGGGCACTTCACTGCATGATGCTATTCCAGTGCAGCGCACCCTAATCCAACGCATTTCAAGCTGGCTTAATGCTTGTATCGACAAGATGTTCTCCTGACTGATTACGAGACATCATTATATCTAACACGTAAACGTTGTATACCATGCTAGCGTGTACTTGTACTGTGGCAGAGACTGCTTCGCATAATCCAAGAAACGTTCACGAGAAAAWAGTGCACCGCCGAGGCGCCGTGGGTCTTGGGAGATCGGACTGGGCATAGCTTGCTTCGTAACGGGTTGCGTCCCAATCTCCGCTTCTTCAGGACTTTCTAAGCAGTGAGTCCATGCACTTCTCGTGTTTTTCCTGGAGGCAGCGCCCATTTWCCTTGGATCGAATTTTGTTTCCGGCAACTTGTTAGAGCACGTCGTGAAACTAGACAGCAGGAGGAAGAGATAATSGCCCGTGTTGCTTTCGCGACAGGTCAATCGAAGTCTAGTGCATGTCGGCTTARAGCAATTCATCCATGTTGACAGTATACTTGTTTACCCATAGCTCCCCAAAATCCGTGTGCATTCTCATCATGATTGTAGGAGTTCCTTGCTGTTCCACCTAAAGGACGTATTGGTCCAGCTGTACTGGTTCTGAGTTGCATAAGATTACTACATTGGCCCCGCTGATACTGACTCTGTCAGTTCCACTGTGTCGAGCGCATGGGCCGTGACTGTTACGGAAGAGGACGGTGCGGAGGTCGACGAAGTAGTAGCCATGATGGCAGAGCTGAGCGGCGAGCGACGAGCGTGACACGAAAGGCGGCGCACGAGTGCCGTCAGTCCACACTCTTCTTTTCTCACGAGGGACCCGCCCCCATCGCGATATCATGATGTTGCGTTCAACAAACCCAAACCCTTCAAGTTCCGTTAGTCACTCTAGTCACCATCCATCACTTGGGTTTTCTACCACATGTGGAAATTGTCCCTCATCCACATTATTTCTGGGTTGCAGCTGTGGTTTAGCGACGCAGAACCTCTGAACAGTAGCCGTGGAGGAAATGGCATATCATCGCGTCTCATCATCGATACTCAAGGCTTCATCGATTTCACTGAACTACAGTTAACAGCGGGCACTATCCTTGACATGAATGGTGTCCTCGTCCACTCTTCTATTCCCAGCATGATTGATCCTGATGATGATTTACACCCATGGGTCAACATTACTCTCTCCATCCCAGGCGATGGTACGTTCGTTGTCAGTGCAATTTTTGGTAGTTCTACGCCGACAAATCTCGCTTCTGTGGCGGGGACGATCAAACCGTTCCCTTCGATCTCTGCATCTGACGTTGCATTCTACGACGATATGATCGCAAAGAACTACGTGCCCTACAAGAATATCCCTGATGAACCTGGGAAGTCCACTGAGGAAATCAAAAGGTTAGGAGCGCAGCTCTTCCCTTTTACGCCATACAGCTTCCAGCTTGCGATGTCCGTTTATGATTGGACCACAATTTCGTTCCAACGGATGGTTTTTATGAAAATATTCGAGTACACGGGAATCCCACAAATGCCTCCTCCCCTCGACTTATCCAGCATCGCTTCGCCGATCTGGCACTCCAACTGGAGTACATACGTCCCAAGTAATCCAGATTACATGCACATATTCATGATGAAGCCAGCCTCGTCCGAGAAGGACGTGAGATCACAACTCGACCTCGTCGCACCTCAATTGCAGAAGATGAGCGACGTCGAAAATCGCTTGCTATCTGCTGCTCTCCAAGCGCTGCCGCGAACCTCACTCGTTGCTAAACCTCACCTCTTCAGCGGGCAGGTGGATATTTACCAGCTCGGACTCGACCACTTCGGCATCGAGTTTCTGGAATGTCCTCTTAACAAGGGCCCGGTTACTCAACCACTGCAGATCGACCTCGCTAGTGCGATATCAAGTTATGTTTCTGCCGGCAGAATCATCACTACAAAGATGGCCTGGAGTTTTTCGGACAACTTTGACGAGGCGATGCACTACCAGACCGGTATTATCCTCGTCGCAAATTTCCCGGACGACCCCTCCTGGGTGTGGGAGACAGTAGCATACATTACGCCACTCTCTGACGATCCAAACAAGACGGAGTACGTATTCGCACTCGGGTCAAGGTTCAGGGTGTTGTCCACAGAACAGACGACAGTGCAAGACAAGCAAATCACAATCATTAACCTGCAGCCGCTTCCTCTGTCCCCAGCAACGCGGCTGGGCCCCACACTGAGAGAGAATCTGACGGTCGCGCCGCTGACGATAGATGTCATTGTACAGAAGAGTGCGGCGTATGCCCCCATTTTGGAGCAGCAGGTCAGACTTTTCCATGAGAAGGACATGGAGGGGGAGGGTTTTTCGCTTCACGACGCTATTCCACTACACAAGACGCACCCCAACGCAACCCATTTCAAGCTGGCTCACAAGATGAGCGGTAGGAGGTGTGCTTGTGTCGACGCCCTGGAGAAGATGCTCTCCTGATCCTGATGTCGTTGATGAATCAGTCCGACCCGTATGTCTTGTATATCACATTGGTCTGGTCCTGTGTAGACATGTCCTTGAACTTGGACGTTCAGGTGGAGGGATGGCATTTTGGATTGATCAGGACTAACGACAACCTGGGGCTTGACAGTATTACTGACGTCAACGTCACTACATAATCAACTTCTCTAGCTTCGCATGCGAAAAGCGGTTACTCTTCTAGTTTCCTAAGTCGCACCATCCTATAGTACCCGGCACAGCGCCGAATCACTTGTATGATCAAGCTTCAGCGGCCATGACCGAAAAAAAAAACGAAATAGTCATGGTCATACTAGTATGACCGTCATAGCAGCACCCAAGGGCTCACGAGGGGTGATTCCAAATACTGGCAATCCTGAACTGGTAGCTGTGACCAAGTCATAAGCGACGGCTGTATTTCACTCCCGGGGCCATCACTTAGTGCTAATTGAATCGCCGGTAGGATCTGACGTAAGTGCCAGAATTTCGCCTCGAATTTACACATTGAATTTTTGAATGAACCTACCGGTGTCATCGACTTGCTGTTTAGCTCCRCCCTAACGTTGGCTTGGTTTGGTGCATATGCGAACATAACAGTCGTCAGATATGCCATCTAGCGGAGATCACTGCGCGGTGAGACATAGATCCTCCCACCGCCAAAGGCATTGATGGTAACCATCAGTACCGTATGATGATAGACAGCTAGTGATGGCTCATCATAACTTATGAGATGTACAAGTCTGTGCCAGTACCAGAGGACGGTGCAGCGTTCCACACCCTCATAGGTATGGTGCAGGTTTTCCTCTCCTTTGTGATGGTTGACTCTGGCATCAAAGAAATACTGCATTCCCGTTTCATTTCGTCCTCCCTGGACGCTTATTGAAGTTATTCCGCGGCACCGATCCTTCTCCYTTTCTCACGAGCAACCAGCCCTGTTATCGCCCCAGATAAGATATGTTGCATTCATTGAACAAACTTATCCAAACCCAGTCACCAACTTCTCGTTAGTCGCTATCGATCACCTGATGTGGAAGTTCTCCCTCATCCACAACATTTTAGGATTACAGCTGTGGTTTAGCGACACAGAACCTCTAGACAGTATCCGTGGAGGAAATGGGGTATCATCACGTCTSATCGTCGACACTCAGGGCTTCATCGATTTCACTGAACTACATTTACCACTGGCCACTATCCTCGACATGAACGGCGCCCTCGTACACGCTTCCATTCCCAGCACGGTCGATCTTGACGATTCTTCAYACCCATGGGTTAACATCACTCTCACCATCCCAGGTGACGGTACGTTCGTTGCCAGTGCTTTCAGCGATTCTACGTCAATAAATCCGGCTTCTGTTACCGGGAATGTCAAGCCATTGCCTTCAATCTCTGCGTCTGACGTAGCCTTCTTCGATGATATGATGGCCAAGAACTTCGTGCATTACCCGAAGATCCCTGATACTCCTGGGAAGTCCATTGAGGAGATCAAAACTCTGGGAGCGCAGCTCTTCCCTTTTTCGCCGTACAGCTTCCAGCTCGCCATGTCCGTTTATGAATGGACCACGGCTTCGTTCGTCCGACTGGTCCTTATGAAAATCTTCGAGTACACGGAAATCCCACAAATGCCTCCTCCTCTCGACTTGCCCAGCATTGCCGAGGCAATCTGGCAGTCCGATTGGGACTCATTCAATCCAAGTAATCCGGACTATATGAATACATTCATGATGAAGATAGCCTCGTCCGAGAAGGACGTGAGATCGCAACTCGACCTCGTCGCACCTCAACTGCACAAGTTGAGCGATGTTGAAAACCGCTTACTATCCGCCGCTCTCCAAGCGTTGCCGCGAACCTCCCTGATCGCTAAACCTCACCTCTTCAGCGGGCAGGTGGACGTTTCCCAGCTCGGACTCGACCACTTCGGCATCGAGTTTCTGGAATGTCCCCTCAACATGGGCCCGGTCACTCAACCACTGCAGATCGACTTTGCCAGCGTGATGTCGAGCTATGTTTCTGCCGGAAAGGTCATCACTACGAAGATGGCTTGGAGTTTTACGGATACCTTTGCCGATGCGATGCACTTTCAGAATGGTATCATCCTCGTCACAAATTTACCGGACGATTTCTGGGTGTGGGAGACAGTAGCATACGTGACGCCACTCTCTGACGATCCGAAAAAGACGGAGTACGTATTCGCACTCGGGTCGAGGTTCAGGGTGCTGTCCACAGAACATACGACAGTGCAGGGAAAGCGACTCRCAATCATTAACTTGCAGCCGCTTCCTCACTCCCCGAAAACGCAGACGGGTCCTCCACTGAGAGACGGACTGACGATCGCGCCGCTGACGGTAGATGACATTGTACAAAAGGCCACAGCTTATACCCCCGTCTGGGAGCAGCAAGTCCARCTTCTCCACGAGAAGGACGTGAACGAGAAGGGTATTTCATTGCATGATGCTATTCCATTACACAAGATGCAT
Organism: Amanita brunnescens Koide BX004; assembly: GCA_001691785.3. Taxonomy (NCBI): domain Eukaryota; kingdom Fungi; phylum Basidiomycota; class Agaricomycetes; order Agaricales; family Amanitaceae; genus Amanita; species Amanita brunnescens. The sequence goes on from JNHV02000302.1 coordinate 8,577, forward strand.
CCCAACGCGACGCATTTYAAGCTGGCTCATAAGACGGGCGGGAGGAGATGCGCTTGTATCGACGCCCTGGAGAAGATGCTCTCCTGATCACGAGATGACGTTTATGGATCTAGTCAAACCCGTAGGCCTCGTATACTACACTGGTCTTGTCGTGCTTAGACATGTGCTTGGACGCTGAGGGGGAGAAAAGGATTTTTTGATTGATCGGGACCCTGAGTATAGATGACGAGCTAACAACTTGGATATTATGCTTTCCTAACCATAGGCAAACAAGTCTTTATAAATCATCACCGCCAGAATCCCACCCGGGAATATTGTACTGCTCCCATGGTCCGGTACATCCCACGAACCGCTTGAACAGGGCGCCTTCAACGAAACCAGAGCATTCGCATAGTCCGAGGTAGAACCCTTCATGAGAAAATCGCGTACCGCCGAGGCACCATGAGAAGTTGGAGGGGTCTTGCAAAATTGGATCGGACTTGGTTTGCTTCGTAACTGGCTCCGTCTCCGTCTCTGTTTCAGAACTTGGAAGTGACAATTCTATGCGCACGTCTTCTTCCACTTCTTCTACGTCGTTCCATGCTTGAGTTGCTTCTATATGCTCTATAACCAGGCGTGAGCAAAAMAATGGGACGTGTTGAAACGCGGTAGCGCGTTGAAATTTCTTTGATACTACCTGAGGAAGGGGGCAAACACAATGGGCAGGTGAAGTAGGATCTTGTCGGGTCGCCTTGGTTGCATATAAGCTCGCTGGGATACACAAGCAGCGCGTCAGATGGGCAAGCTTCGCATAGCGGCATGTTCTGCTCGCTATAGAAGGGATCAGCTGTGAGCAGAGTAACGGTGACTTGACGGACATCGCGACAGATGCAACAGGCAAAGATCCAAATCCRGAATGCAGAAGCGCCAAGGACTCGACAAAGCCAGAATGATCATAAAGAAGGTCAAGCAAAGAGCCAATACCAGTCATAGAGTGGATGTATGCGCCGGGAGTGGGCTTGCTGTACAATTCTTCGAGCGAATAAGAGGCGGAAAAGCTTGGTTCTGTGGGAGTATAAGGTGTTCCTGCGTTGCCGTATTGCTCGTCAGAATCAATAGATCCAATGGCATCAGACGAGCCAGATGAAATGGGKTTCGGCCCAAAGTTGGGATCATCACTGAGCGGCGCTATGTCGAACGTGCAGTCATGTTGAAGTTCTTCATTTTTTACATAGGCAAGGTCGAGACCGAGGCCGAGACCTAGGCCAGTTTCGTGATTAAGAACGTCTGGCGGAGGCAGAGGCTCTGGGACAGGCGATGCCGAAATCTCGGGAAGAGAAGGAGTAGGTAGAACAGGCAGTTCATAAATCTCTTCAGGAAGCGGAATCCCATGTTTCTTGGCCGTTCTTTTCTTCCTGTACCACCAATTATTCACCTTCGATGGTTGCAAGCCGCGAGCAAGTGCCCAAGCACGGCGAGATTCGGGCGAAGGCATTCTTTTGTCGACGTCCCATATGGCTGTCAGCTCTTTGAGATAGATGGCCGGTATTCTGGCCCGCTCGGAAGCCGGGACGATATCTGCGTTGCTTGACGAAGCAGATGGCAGCGCCGGAGGCTTCTTGATTCTCCCAGACATCCGCGTGGTCGAAGCAACTGCGGGATGACGAGTGAGCAGGACGGACCTGCCCGGCCCGGAAGTAGCGGCGTGACGYATCATCACATCAGGGTCGGCACCGGGGCATAGAAACGCAAGCGTAGGCAAGCGTCCATCATCTCTACAAATTGGATACGCAGCAGACCCCACTTCAATCGGCGTGGCCGTGCGGGAACCAGTCTACAAGAGCCCCCTCCTACGCGAGGGCTGCTATTGTATATAGCAGGGTCCGAAGCCGGCGATGGGATGCTCGTCGTTTGCGCGGCCCTCAGCGCCTTGCCGCTTCCTCACGCAAGGGAAGTCAGGCGACACCATAGATAGGCACGGAAAACTTCGAGTTACGGCCTCGGAACTTCAGTAATGATCAACACGGCCCTATATTTTGCAGTGCGATTGTTTGTTTTAAAACCTTGGATGTTGCTGTTCTGCCGGTTGACTCCAAATCATACAGGCCGGTGGTCACCAATTTTGTTCGTGTACTAGTACGTATACTCGGCGGGACTCGGATTGAAACGTGAGTTTTAACTATCACGCAGATCATCATTCTCGTAGACGTACATAGTTTTAAGTAACATCGCTACCATTCTGATTCTTATTGTACGTAGCGTCCGCCAACAGAGTATCCGCTTTATTTATGTCGGCTCACCACTAATCCAGACGCGTTATGTAGTCGTACATCTGATCTCTCTCTCCTCTCGATTTTCCGATTCCGGCGAACTCTTCATACTGATCTCCTAGAGTCCTGCCAGTGTGCCCCACTCGCTATCAAGGTTCCACGACTTTCACAACATTACTACCATACGGAATCCTGTCGTGCATGTTAATCCCATAATGCCCACTTTAGACAACAGCTACTGGCGACACCACCCGGACCATCCCTGCTTGGACTCCTCGTACACAATACGCTTCGTAAGATCACGGACTAGTGGATTCCGAGACTGGCTACAATGCTTGATACACGCTTTGAATGCCATCAGGTTAGTGATCACCAATGTCAATGTCCTCGGTAGACGAGCAATGATTGACAATGCTATGGACTACAAAATACATCTCAGTACAAGTGACATCTTCACCGCTATCAGCTTACCAGATCCTGAGGCACGTTCAAGTCCGGACTCCTCAGATAATAGTCGTGCCGAAGAGTCAGCTGCTCAAGTTTTGTGCACCGCAGCAACARAAACTCATTCTCAACACGTTTGATACAATCAAAGAAACCCGAAAAAGAAGTGCTAAAACGCTTCAGGCTTTCCGAGTGCTGAGCCATGAGTTCTAGCATCATTCGCCCAAAAATCTCTTGGTAATTGGTGTGGATGGAAAGACCAACAATCTGTGGGTGGTGGCGGAGATAGCCAATCAGATGCTCATCGACGCGCAACACTTTGATGCTTGGCGGGAATATACATTCCGAACGCAGTATTGTTAGAATTCCAGCACTTCTATACGCAGAGAGATCAATGGACCTCAACGARCGTGCGTGAGAGGCAATTGCCTGGACATTTGAGAAATTGTCGGATAGGGCAAGATGTTTCAGCTTTAAAGGGCTATTATATGGTATATAGCCAAATATCTTGGAGAGATTACCTCCAGCACCATCRTTTTGGAATAGTTCGAGGTGTGTCAGATTAAGATTTGCTCCAATRATCTTTCCCAAATCGTTGATTGGATTAGGTCGATTCTGATGCAACTTCACATGCCATCCACGGACGTCAATCATGAGTTTGCGTAGGTTGTGGAACTGGGAGAAGCACTTGGAGATAACATTCAAATCCTGCTTGCCGTCGATGAGAAGTTCTAGCTCGGAGAGCTTATGGAACTCCCGGAGCAGCCTCACTGTGCTGGACGTTATCCAATTCGGATCACATCTTTCTGCTATCCATCTGTGGAATTGTCAGCTGTTCGCCACGTTCATTGTATCAAACTCACACGATCCGACGGACATTGGGCATATTAAAAACCGAAGCCCGTGATAAGCAATGTCTGGTACGCAGACGGGTGATCGAATCATATATGCTCAAAAGAAGGAAGTGGGGCGCAAAGAGGATCACAAAAAGATACATCAACGGAACGAGTGTAGAATTCCAGATGATCCCTGTGATCCACAGACCCGAGTTGCGCATTTCTCGGAAGGAGACGATCAGCGCACCCCCATATTTCCATTTCCAATTGCCGATGACAAGCGTTTTTGTCGCGTATAAACGACCATTGAGGTTGGATGAGACAATGGCCTGGAGTTGGCGCATATTGGACATCGAGTTGCCCCCAATACCGAACAAGCGGATGCAAGACATCACTCTACGTGACGCAGCATCGTCGAAGCTCCTGCAAACGAGCCGAAGTAATTTCAGCTGATCAAAAGTTGTGTAGGGGTCCCTCATGAACTGCTGACCAATTCAGAAAACGACTGGTGAGACACAAATAGACCGGAGGCGAATATTGAACGTACGTGAATGATGATCTGGTCAAGCAACTCTGATGGAAACCCAGTGAGAGGRGATTGAGGGCGATTTATGCTGGTGCATTCGTTGGTATGGAGTTGGGCCATGGAGAGGTGGAGCTACCGAAGAGGTCTCGGAAGGGTTCTTTTTTGGGCCGGGGTTCCTGAATGCTTCCGCAGTTCGCGATTCGCACCGAGTCGGATGCCTAATCCATTTCTAGATATCCAGCTTCGCGTTGTGATAAAAATATGAAATGCTCGATACTCGGTTGAAAAAGCAGGTCTTGTTCGGCTGACGTATGCCCCAGATTAGCCCCCGCGTCACGCGTCCGTGACAGTGCAACTCGAATGAGAACCGTCAACATCATTATAATCTTCGTTGCAGGCCACAGACAACGGTGTACGAATAACAAACGGGCATAGCTTGGCGGGATAAACCATCTGTTCTGTCAATCGAACTCACGCCAAGACGAATTTGCTTTTCCATAGTTATTATGGAATCCTCACGACCGGTATGACGCCCCTACAACCTTTTCATTGTTGCTTAATAATTTTCCCATTTTGACATGACTGGGGACTGTGAACAGGCTTGGATATGTCCAATGTTTATTTTTCGAGGCGTGCAGATTTTGTTTGACAACGTCCGACTTACTCTGCGTAGTCAGACTTCACACATTACTTAACTATTATGGATAATGACTTGGCTCATCACATTATATTTAGGAAGGCCAGATCTGAGAAACTGACATAGCCCTGCTGAACAGTATGCAGCTGAGTCATGGCGCCAGTTATCTCTCTCTAAGCTACGGTGCGAGAAATTTTGGACGGTTCAAGTTGAACGGAACTCGGAACACGCTCATGAACTTGTACGTCACGGTGTTCATTCAATGCCCGACTMGTTGTGCCAGTTGACTTCCACTCGTCTATACTATGCGTGGTGCCCTTGACCCAATCACTTGCTTCGCACTATAGCCTGAGGAATATGATTCTCATATTCACTAAAATTGATCTATTGTTACAAGCTTTTATTGTAMGTAATAATTGAGTGACTTGTGTATCCTTCTATATCGTGCACAACGTYGTGCCTGTTTACAATACTTATAAGGATAACGTATGATACAATTGGTTACAACTTGCGAAATGTATAACTGAAAAACTAGATGTGAGTATCTTGAATGATGGCGATAAAGTGAGACGTACGGTCTAAACGATAACCGATRGCCCATGACATGATTGCTCGTCCAGACGAGCCACAACCCGTGCCATTAGGACATCCGAGTGGGCAGCGTTTCGGATGACTTGCAGCTGAGCTTCCACATCATTTGCCCTTCTCTCAGCTCTTTCTGCCCTCTCTTCGGCTTCTCTCGCCCTTGCCTCTGCCCTCTCTTCAGCTTCTCTCGCCTTTGCCTCCGCCCTCTCTTGGGCTTCTCTCGCCTTTGCCTCCGCCCTCTCTTGGGCTTCTCTCGCCTTTACCTCCGCCCTCTCTTGGGCTTCTCTCGCCTTTACCTCCGCCCTCTCTTGGGCCTCTCTCGCCTTTGCCTCCGCCCTCTCTTGGGCTTCTCTCGCACTTGTCTTCGCCTTCTCGGCTTCTTGGAGCTGCCCTTCCACCCGCCGAACCCTTAAATCACCTCCATTCAGCGCGTCGAGACGGTCAACAGCCTAAAGCACCAGTCAATGTTGGGAGTAAGATTGTAAGATTGTTCTACTACTTACTAATTGCGTTGACGCAGCGATGTGCTCGGTAAGACCCGCCTTCTGGGCCTGAATTATCGCATCGTCCCGCTTGTAGATCGGGAAACCCTTAAGTGTTCCYGGGGCTGGTATCGATAAGACCCTTGATCGGATCCCCTTCCAACCGTGATGCTCTGTTGATTTGGCGTCATTGCTCCAGTTCTCAAGCATTGCTGTAATTGTATCCGCAAACCAGTAACACTGGGCGTCAATCAAATCGTAATTGTCACATTGCTCGTGAACGAACTCCACGATGTGGACGAGATCCCACAGAGATGGCCACGATGACGACGAGCCCGTGTATTCTATCGTTTTTAATTCGTAACAATTATTTGGGATTTTTGGGATTTTGACAGCCGTGTCGCGTGCCCAATGYTCGTGCGACGATATGTTGCTGAGTCGACAAACACAGTAGTTGACGACTAGCGAAGGATAGTATATGATCGATCCAATGGAGGAGGAGCTCGAAGCGCGAGAGCTAGGAGGAGAGGAGGAAGATGATACGGGTGATGGACTCTTCTCCGTATTGTTGGTGTTGGAGAAACTGGCTTTAGGGATTCTGGTTGGACCAACGGACCGATCGAGGCGTATTAATAGGTCCTGACGTCCATGGCGTAAATGCAGGATGACGAATTCGTGCTCCGCAGCGTCCTTAAAAACTAGTCGTGAACGCTGTTTGTAATGACTGGCTTTATAGACCCGGACGTCGTTCTGCAAGGCGTGGAGCAGAGCAAGCCCATCCTGTGCTTTAAATAGGCATGAGAAGGCCGAGTTCTCCCAGCCACTCGCATACTGGTGCTTGAGGATCCTCGTAACGGCGTCGTCTAGGCCTACGTCCGAGGCATCCATTACGGAGCTACGGACAGAAGCCAGAAGGCCTCGAATCGACTTCTTGAAAGCGGAAGGCATGCTGAGTCGTTTATATAGTGCCGACGTGAAAGAGAGCTGTGCACAGAGGCCACCAGGAGCAGAACACGAGTTATCATTGACCCGCCATGTACGTTGGATGTTTAGTACTGTTGTGCCATCACTTGGGCCATCGTCGCTCCCTTTTTGGTATAGTCAGGTCAAGACAATAAGAACAGTCGGGGATGTGACAGTCTCTTCACGATATGTCACACGTGAAATGGAAGTCGTGGGCCCRGCAGGAACAGTCTGCACGATGCTTCCCGCGCCTGGGGATACCCTCAGACGCTGAGGCTTCAAGAAAACGCGGTTCGTGAAGTTGTCTAAYAAGGAATGAAAGTAAGCAAATGTTCATTTGTTTTTGTTGAAGCAGGTGGGAGAACAAGGAACCATTCGGGGAAGTTGCGCTTTACATGTTTGTGGCTCGCGATCGAATTTCAAATTGTGGCCGGCGCGATCGAATTTCAAATTGTGATTTCTATGGTTCGAGTCACGATCACTCCGGGTATATGGTCGAGCGCGCTTTTCACTGGGCCTTTTCGTTCTTCGTTGTCAACTGTAAACCATACAGGTCGTGCGGGGCCGTTGAGCATAAGTTTACTTATGCATGTCAAATTTTGACTTGCAGATCCATCACCCCAACTTGGGATAAACCCAACCAAAAACACGTGGCATCAAACTTGACCTTTGTTGATGTGACTATCACATGCACCGGACAACATCATATCAACCTTATTCTGTCGAAAGCTGTAAGTATCTGACGAGATTTACTTTAAATCTCGGAGAGCCGGAGAACGGTAACAATCTGAGACATTTATTATTATATCCTGTCTGGTAAAGACGCTGCTAATCAAAGAACYAACGCCCCCTACGCCTGTCAGTGGCCATCTCAATATCAATCGTAATGTCTCGTTTTTGCAATTAAATGGCAGGGCAYTGAGGAGGACGAATTCTGCCGTACACATCTGGATACACAAAGACAGCTGGAGCACACAAAGCATGATTATCACGAGAACCGGCTTGCTATGCTGCCAATGCTTAACGTGGGTGCTGTCCTGTGCTGTCATACGACATGTCCCGAGTCAGGAACAGGTTGATTTTCCAGATGACAACTACGTGATTTCAGGTATTTGAGTACTGCGGGTGGCCTTTTCGATCACGCCTAAACAAGCAAGAATTCGGGGCGATAGTGAATTTCTGGGTTTAGATTGATTAGGTACAACATTTCTATCCATTATACTGGTCGGTACCTAAGCTCTTCGCGTTCRGGAAAATCTTGAGATTGCAGCATCGCTGCTGCCGATTTGAGGTCCACACGGTGGAGAGTTTTGACCGAAGAGGGTGAGCACACGAACCTATACAGGGYCTGCCAGTAAACTGGTCGTAGGACGAACTTGAAGGGGAAGAGCCAGTGTATTGCTGACTAAGCTTTGCTTGTTCTCTGCTCCTTCTCCGGATACTCCCGCTCGCAACCTCCGAACGAAGCGTAAAGACATGTGCCAGAAATCTCAATTACACCTAGTGATCCTACCGCCGTGAATTTACAGTTTCTTGTCTCCATTAGTCTGCCAGAATGAATGAAGGGTAAAGGCGTTCTCGTATCATCGCGTAGTCCTCTCTGGACGATTTATGCGAGGGTGTCGGCACTGGCCTCTTACAACCGGACAATATGCTCAATTTTCGAAGGCCTACTCAAGGTATGCAATCAATCTCAACTCTGCCCCAGTTACATAATTAACTGGTCTTGACAAATTGACAATTAATACTCAGAGTGACGGAACGCATTGTAAAGGAGATCATGTGTCGTCAATCTAACGCGAAGGTAATGTTATGGTCCAATATTCGTTGACTTTGACGACAAAGGATGCGCGCCACTCTGATATAACCGCCGCCGATGCCACGCACAGGAGAATTGCGCCAAAATGGCATCTGAAGCACTGCACCATCAAGCTCCCGTTCTCCCCACCTATCTTTTCATGGAGGCGGCCTCATTATTCGGACTTTACAGGAGAAGGCYCGTGCTTTTCAGCTTCGCTGAGTTGCAAACTTGCTGGCCGAGTTGCCGCCCGTTATATCCAAAAAAGGAAGTCTAGGCATCGAAGTCCTTGCCGTCGTCAGGAATTGGACAAACACTTGTGGATGCATTGACAGTCGTCGAAGGGTGAAGGAATATAAAGCGTGAGCAGTTCTCTGTCGTGTTTCTTAGCTGAGGGTGATATTTACTTCCTTACTCGTCAATGTAGGTCCAACACTTGCCCCAGAAGCGGCGTCTTCTAATGAACGATGAACGCCGCGTGCCACTATATTTATAGGCAGAAAGCAAGGATAGCTACCGACGCAAGTGACGTCAGTGCCAGCCACCCTCCGAGCCGATCACAGCTGAATCACTTCTCACTAGCTTTAGATATGTTCCGCAGATAAAGATARCATGTCCCCTGTTCACCTCCATGCCCGACAAGCATCTTCCTTTCGCGCCCGAGCGTTTTGGTTCTTTGTATTTTTGGTGTTTTTTCCAGCGACAGTTCCCATTTTTCTTGGGCTACTTTGTTTCCGGTGGGTTGTGAGACCGCTGTGGGACCGAGCTTGGCATGTTTTTAATAAAGATGGTGATTTCTTTCATGTGCATCCCAGTAATACAGATACTGATTCGACAATAGACAGCACAAAACTTGACGTCCATACCAAGTTTCAGCCCACTTCGACGACATCTTTTCCTGTCTTCCTCCCTACTGGACAAGTATTCCGCCCCTCTCCCATTCGTCAGATCAGCATCTTGTCTCTACCCGTACGCTCTGCTCGCCCAAGTAGATCCAAGCAGCTCAAAACCGTTGCGCCGCCTGTCGTTATGATGGATGGTGGGACTGATAGCGAGCCTAGGCCTGAGTTTTCGGTACCTCCAGCAGAGACGCGCAGGTTAAGCCAGATGGTTGATCTTGGCAAGGTGACACATTGACGGGGGTCGTATGTACAAGACATTTCATTTGCGTAAATAGTTTGTGAACATGTAAGAGTTCCTGCCTAAAAGGGTTGTGTGCGGTCTGGACTTGGCGCTGTCAGTGGCAATCCAAAAGAGGAAATTTTCCCTCTCCTGGATGCACATTGCACATAAACGGCTAGCATGTGCGCTCCTGTCGGCCTAGAAGACCGTGCCATGTCCAGCTCGTTGAAAGCAATGACGGAGTCCTGTTCTACAGACAACTGTCGCTTTGCCAGCGCTCACCTTTTTTCTGGCTCAAAACTGTTTCGGATCATTGCTCAACGTAAACCCTGCATGTATAACGTCAGAYAATCATTGAATCAATTACTTGTTGGTCTTGCCTTTCTAATCCTGATCGCCACGCGCACCCGTCGTTCCTTGTCTTTCCTTCGTTTGTCTCTGCCCATCCAGTGGGAGCGTGAAGTTTCACACTTCTCCTACCTGGCCACTGCTCTGGCACTTGTCTTCTCCTATTCGTCTTTTAAGACCTAAACACTCATTTCACTTTTYTAACTATGGGACCAGATGCATACGACCCCCTCCTCGCCGACCAGGACCGCGACCGCGACATGGAAGCTGCGCCCGTCACTCAGGCCCAGGCTCCAAGCAGCTGGCCCTTGTCAGCGACGGAAACCCGAGCACCCAGGTTGACCACCGGATCTTTTTCGCTTGCCCGGCTAGGTATTACGAAATTGCAGAAACGGCCTGTCGTCCGTTGGGCGGGTCTGGCCATTGCACTGGGCGCGACTGTGTGGCTGCTGTATCCCTATTTCTCGGCGTTGGGCCTGTTTCTGGATAGGAGACCGGGGTACGGCAAGGCTGGGAGCCCATCGATGGCGTTTCCGGATATGGTGGATATGGGCGTGGTGGATGTACCACTGGATGTGGGACCTGCGGGAGGTGGGGGCGGTGATGCGGGTAGTAAGAGACCGCCGTTTGGGCTGAGCGAGCCTATCTTTGTCGGAGAGGATCGTCCGGATTGGGATGCCAGGAGGGAGAAGGTCAAGCTTGCATATAAGCATGCTTTGACGGGTTACCTGGCGCATGCATTCCCGAACGACGAACTTGCGCCGCTTACTGGGAGTTATACCAATAAGTTTGTCGTTTGTCTGTTATCCTGGTTGTGTGTTGACTTTTTTTTCTTATAGATACAATGGATGGGGCGTTTCGTTAATCGACTCGCTGGATACTATGTGGATAATGGGGTTACATGACGAGTTTGATCAAGCATTGGAACATGTTTCAAAGATGGACTTTACGCTGCTGCAGGTATCTATTATTAATCTTCCTTGCCTTTTCACATCTGACGATATTCTTTGTGATTAGAGCCACCAGTATATACCGTTCTTTGAAACGACGATAAGATACCTCGGGGGRCTGTTATCCGCTTATGCGCTATCAGGCAAAACGGTACTACTTTCTCGCGCGGATGACTTAGGGCGGAAGCTGCTTCCTGCATTYAACGGGACAAAGTCTGGACTGCCGTCGTATTCTGTTCATCCAACAACGTGAGTCTCGTCGCTGTTCTTGTTTCGTTTTTCCTGATCTTGAACCTTGGTTCTTAGGGGACAGCCGAGTTGGGGATGGGGCGGGCCTCGGGTGCTTTTTGCGGAAGCGACCAGCTGTCAGCTCGAGTTCAAATATCTAGCAAAAATGACCGGGCGGGCCGAGTATTACGAAAAGGTGTGCCCTGGTTTGGTTCGTTGTAAATGTGGACTAATGTATGTTAGGCGGAAGGCGTGATGTCGATTGTATACGGGGCAAATGTGACCGAGGGACTTTTCCCTGAACTTTGGGACGGCAGCTCAGGCGAACCTATTGGTGGTGCGTTCCCCTGTTATAGCGATGCCCTTTGATCTGATGAGTTTTGTGGGGCTAGACCATATCACAGCGGGCGCGGCGGTCGATAGCGGGTATGAATACATACTCAAGCAATATCTGTTGACGGGCGATATTAAGGCACGRGATCAATGTATGTCACGGTATACTGATGTGTCGATCTTATCGATATTRAATGATCTCCGTCAGATATCACGTCCGCCAATGGTATCATCGACAATTTGATCTACATTTCGCCCAATCGGAGTCTGTTGTATGCCACGGACCTGAAGAATGGCAGGCCGACGCATGCGTACGAACATTTGACCTGTTTTTTGCCAGGGATGCTTGCGTTGGGCGCGCATACGGTGGATATGGACCCTGAGGTCAAAAAGAGGCACGAGTGGGCTGCCAAGGGGCTGGCGTACACGTGTTACGTTTCGTATGTGGATCAGACGAGTGGGTTGGGCCCGGATGTCTTATTGATGGTCAAAGGGAGGAAGTGGGTTGACGTTTTGAAGGAGTGGGAGGAGAGTAAGAAGAGTGGGTCGGAAGAGGTCAGTTCCGTGCCGCCTGGCTTGGGTGAGCCAAGGAGACAGCGGATAGATGTGCAAGCGGAGAAGATATCGAAGAGAGATTATGCAAATCTCTACAAAAGTTATATGTTGCGTCCAGAGGTGAGTGGGCATCGTTTTCCCAATGGCTCTCGGGGTCTGATTATTCGGCTCGTAGACGGTGGAAAGTATATTTTATCTATGGAAGACAACGGGCGATGAACAGTGGCGAGAGCGTGGTTGGGAGATATTTGTAGCAATCGAAGAGCGGTGCAGGACGGAGTTCGGGTATGCGACCGTGGCCTCGGTGGACAACGCGCCGTTTCGGAACGATAACGATATGCCAAGGTATGGGACTCGGGTGCTCATATGCTTCTCGTGGCACCTAATCTGACACTTTGTCGTACAGCTGGTTCTTGGCCGAAACGCTCAAGTATTTTTATCTCTTATTTGACGATACGAACCCGATACCGCTCAATACCTGGGTTTTCAACACGGAAGCGCATCCTCTGCCTATGTTTAATTGGACCAGTTGGGAGAAGCGGGTCTACGGCATCACGTATTAAGGTGCACGGCGGTGTATTATTTTTTCTAGATACACGTACATTACTGTAAATCAACTATTCTTTTCGCGGAGGAGATAGGTGATCGCGTGACCGACGCCATACTCACGCTGTCAGTCGTACTTATAGTACTTACTTCGCCCGTCGGCACGCCCAAGACGCCGGTGGAGAATAGGCGGCGGCGAAAGCCTAAATAAGCGGGTGATGTCAGGCTTTATTTTCTAGCCGCGGACGACTCACGAGACGCTCGCAGAACTATGTCTCACTTCAATCGCACAGAAACGGCGTCCACCATTCACCATACAGCCAGGATCGGCACAAGAGTCGACTCGCCGCCGCTCGCCTCGAAAGCGTCTTCAATCACGTCGGAGAAAAAGCGCAATCGCGCCTCTGAAGTTCCTGCGGCTGGAGCTGATAGCGGGCGCTGGACAAAGGCGCTCGGGCGCCCGTGGACGTTACCCCAGTTTCTGCAATGGATACCTGCGAATTTCACTTGGGAGAATCTCAAGCCTGTCATTCGGTGTGCCGTCGCGGCGTGGATTGCGGTGGTGTTTTTCGTTATTCCGGC